>NJRP01001535.1:24849-35577 GCA_003063835.1 Aphaenogaster floridana
AATGTATATCCTTCTCTCTCGCAGGATTTTGAAGAAAAATGTCGGAAAACTAACCTAACCCTTGTTATGTCTAGACTCTTATTATAGGGTCTCTAGGGATCATTAATCATATAAGCAATTGGAGGAGACTCACAGCCGACATCTATATCTATATCAGCAAACGGGCCGTGGAGCCCACCATCTATAGTAACTGTCATCACGGCCGTATCGGCCCCACCAGGGGTCCGGGTGCCATAACATCTGCGCCTGCGCCGGCTCCGCCGTGCTGACGAATCACGTTGCTGGCCGTATCGGTCCTGTAGAGGGGACTGGGAGCCATTCGCAAGAGGATCTAGGATCTAGGGTGCCATAACAGAGAAGAAGAAGAAGAAGAAGAAGAACTTCAGAGTTTATCTTTTTCCTTTCAATGTGCAGTAAAAATTCGTTAGAACTCATTACTTCTATTAACTGCTTTAATTCTTAATTAAAAAATAATAAGACTTTACAAAAGTAGTGAATTATTTTACAAAGCTAATTTTATACACAAGTATTAAACATAAGCAAAATATAATCCGAAATTCGGGAGGAAAATGAGTTTCAAAACAACAAAGGAGGTTATAGAAGATGGAGACATTGTTATTTTATATTTAAATCCAAATAATATGCATTCTTTGGAAGTAAAAGCGAAAATTTGTAATAAGAAAGGCCAAATCATAGATAATGTGTTCCATACTACATATGGTGCGTTAAGAGTCGTCTCGCTCATCGGACAAAAATATGGTTCAAAAGTGGAGCTGACTCGAGGCTGGGCATATGTGTTACAGCCAACACCAGAGCTGTGGACGTTGATATTGCCGCATAGAACTCAGATTATCTACAGTCCAGACATAAGTCTTATTATACATTTAATGGAACTTAAACCAGGAAGTTTAATCATCGAAACAGGTATATCATAATATTAAAATTTGTCGCGTCGCTTGCACTTCCCGCGTTCGTACTTCGTTTTTTCTCCAATGTCCGCGTGTATATATGTATCTTATTTCAGGTGCAGAAAATACTAGGGAGTGCAAGCAACGTGAACAGGCTTTTTATCGAAAGAAATAGGTCTTCATTCTTTTCATAATCTACTTTAGGTACTGGCAGTGGCTCTTTGTCTCACTCATTAATTCGAGCGATACGTCCAAATGGTCATTTGTATACCTTCGATTTTCATGAACAACGTGTATCTATCGCTAGCACAGAATTTAAAAAGCATGGTTTGAACGATTTTGTAACTTTAAAGGAAAGGGACGTTTGCTTAGAAGGATTTGGAGAAGAGTTAAAGCACAAAATTGATGCAGTGTTTCTAGATCTTCCACATCCATGGTTAGCTATAGAGCACGCTACTGTTGCTTTAAAAAAAACAGGTGAACATTTTTTAAATTTAACACTAAAGCTACCAACAATTTATATATACCTATTTCTACAGAACCGGTCAAATGGCCGGTTTTTAAATAAAAGTTTTATTTCTTCCAATTGAATGCAGATAATATGTTTATCAGAAGAAACGAAAGAAGAGAGATAGATATTGAAAAATTGATTATATGTATATTAAAGAAAAGTCGTGAAGTCAATTGAGGAAAAGCGATAACATTGAATGCAGAATTTTTAATGAAAAGTTTAAAAACTGTCATTTGACCGGCGGTGGTAGTTTTAGTGTTAATCTCTCTTATAAACCATATTGATTGATAACAATAAAATATTTTCTTAGGAAAAATATTTTAATATCTGCATGATATATAACTGGAATCAACATTAATACATGAGCATATTTGAAGATATGTACATGTATTACATAGAATTATGCAAAAGTTACATTCATTATTATAGTACACTAGACTTCCTTTCACCCAGTCTCACTTTAATCGATCTCTTAAAGCAGCCTTATTTTTGTCAAGATTTTTCAACAAATTTGATGCTGCAATGAGAAATTGTTTCATATACAATGCTCAGACAATACGGCTCCTCTTTAAAATAAGCGGAAAATATTGATTTTTTTATGCAAGCAAATGTGCAATAAACATTTATATATAACATGAACATTTTTTTATTTAATGTACAATTCTATAATGATATTTTTGGATTAACCAGTTATTTGTTTATTCAATCCCACAGGGATCGCTAGTTAACAGAAAATCTACTGTACAATGTATAATATATAATAATTTTTATCTGATAGGTGGGAAAGTCTGTTTTTTTTCTCCTTGCATTGAACAAGTTCAACGTACTTGCGCAAAACTGATTTGTGAAGGATTTTTAGAATTACATACATATGAATGTTTGCAAAGAGAAATGAATGTTCAATATAAATCTTTGCCAATATTAGATTTGGAGTGCTTGAAATACAAGGTTGGTATATCTTATTGTTATTTGTTAAAAATCTTTAATTGCATGCAAGACAAAACCAAAAATTAAATAATTATATTTAACTAATATATTAATCAAAACTGGTATGTCAATGTAAATACTATATTAAATTTGATGGAATAATGAAATGTACAAAAAACTATTTTAGCCTATTTAGTCTGTTTTTTAACACTTCCCTGATAAAATCATTTATTTTAGTATATTTTCTTGTAAAGATTTATTAACAGATAGGATTTTAAGAGACATTTAAAAACATTGAATGGATTTCAAAAATGACAATTGAATAACATAAAAATAAAAAATTTTAATTATTCTATTATAGCACGCGAACGAAGATATTGTACACAAGAATGGAAAGGGAAAACAAGAAGAAAAATTTCTTACAGTTACTCACGCTCATTCATTACCTGGCCATACAGGCTTTATTACAATTGCTGTTCTTCCCCCTATTTATGCACGCAAAAAAAAAAATTAATTTACAATATAGAGATTCAAGCAAACAAACAAATGAAGAATACAAAACTAAGGTACAATGTGTGTACGTGTGTGCGCATTAATCGGTTAATTAAATAAAACTTTTTAAACTGATATCTGGATACTATCTTAAACTGCATACTAACTCAAATGAAAATTCCATAACTTTAGAAATTTAGGAATTATTTCCATTAACATTGTTACCAATGGTTTTTTACAAGATTGAATATTGTGATATGGCATCTTACAAAATGTTAGATTGGTTATAAATAAATACAAAGACGTTAAAATCTAAAAGAAACTGGAATGCTACAAAAAATTGATCATTCGCATATTAATTAATTAATTATTTTATGTGTCTGCCTTATTTGGATTCCAACTAAGATAATCAACTCGAGTTGCAGCTTGATATTCTTTCACTAAATATTCTACAACCTCTCGTGAGTTGTCCAGTTCATCAAGATTATCCTCGAACATTTTTTCTTTGCGGAATTGTTCCAAAAATGCTTCGCGTTTACGCAACTTGTCATACTGTTGTAAAGCTCTATCAAATAGCTAAAACACATTTGCCAATATTTAAATTTTAATATTACGAGCATTGTATCGTGATATGACAATAAATTTTGATAATTCTATAGCTAACACTTACCGATGATATATTAGTATGATTAGCTAACATCAAACCAGAAACGCGATGCGTACTTTGTATATAAGGAGATTTTCTTGATAGAGCTACTTGTATACTAGCTGGACCCCAAGGAATGAACTGCGTGAGTTTTCGCTCTCTAATCCTTTGCAAAGATTTGTGCACTTGTGTCGGATCTACCTCACCCTATTAAAAATATGTTATTAATTTGTTGTGTAATGTACTTTTTAACTTATTTATTTACGGAATATATCTTTAACCCTTTTATTCCCATAAATTATCTAACTACCAAAAATATTTATTTGTATTTTTGTGCATTACATGACGATTAAAACATTTTGATATTTTGAAAATGTTTAAGGACTTTTCTACTATTTTTATACATAATGAAAACTTTTTCTTTTTTAATCTTTGATGAATCTACCTAAAATATTTTAAGAAAGTTATAATTCTACAAATTGTTATTAAAATTTATCTCTTACTATAATTGTTATCATCACCCCTCCTCCCTGTAACGGCAAATAAAAAATGATATTCTATGAAAAATTTTTAAATATATATCAAAATATGTGCTATCTATACAAATGCAAAGTATTTACAACCATTTATATAAGACTATAAGGAATTAATATATATTTTAATATGTACAGGATGTCTCATTTTAAAAGTTCCACGCAATTATCTCTTGAAATATTCGTTATTCGAAAAAATGTTTCAAGTAAAATTTACTCTGTTTCGAGGGGGACATCTTATGATGGACACATGTTTTTCCTAGATGGAGGTGATCCTGAGATTTCAAGGTGACCTTTGTTTTTTTTAATGGAATCACATGATTTTCTTTATATATTATAATTCCTCCAGTTATTTGGCATATAAAAGTATTAAGGTAAAGTTATCAAAAAATCAATAGTTTGCGAGATATTTTATATTTTATTCTGACATATTTTGACATAAAGTGTAAAATATCTTGTAAACTATTAATTTTTTGATAATTGTACCTTAATACTTTTATGCACAGAATAATGACATGAATCAATTAGTGTAAAGAAAACACATGGCTGCCTTTCAAAAAAATTATGCAATTTGCAACATGCAATTACACATCTTTTTTGAAAGGCAGCCATGTGTTTTCTTTACACTAATTGATTCATGTCATTATTCTGTACATAAAAGTATTAAGGTATGATTATCAAAAAATTAATGGTTAACAAGATATTTTACACTTTATGTCAAAATATACCAGAACAAAATATAAAATATCTCGTAAACTATTGATTTTTTGATAACTTTACCTTAATACTTTTATATACCAAATAACTGGAGGAATTATAATATATAAAGAAAATCATGTGATTCCATTTAAAAAAACAAAGGTCACCTTGAAATCTCAGGAACACCTCCACATAGGAAAAACGTATGTCCATCATAAGATGTCTCCCTTGAAACAGAATAAGTTTTACTTGAAACATTTTTCAATAAAATCACCTGTTTGCGAGATATAGCAATATGAAAGTTAAAATGGGACACCCTGTATATATATATATATATATGAGATATATATGAGATATATATAAGATATGAAATATAAACTGCAGTAATATTTTATTTTATAATTCCTAATACGTATAGCTATATAACTACAATGGAAACAAAAGGGTTAAATACATTTCAAAAGAATTAGTCATAATTTTTTGAATTATTCTGAAATTCTATTTACACATACATTTTAAAATTGAATACAATATTTCACATTTTATTCTGACATAGTTTGATATAAAATATGAAATAAAGCATATTATATATTAATAAAAATATATAATAAAGTATTCACTTTTTGATTTTAATATATTTATGTTAATATTTAAAAAATGAGATAAATTAATTGATGTCAAGAAATATAATAAACTGAGCGTGAATATATAGTGAGCTTTTTAAAGAAAAATTTTACCTGAATTATATTTAAAATAGATATATAACAATGAGATGCGTTTCTGTCTAATGCTGTAGAAACCATCATATTTTTCGGTTGTAGCAATCGTCGCATTACATCCAGGACAGATGTTTTTCTCACGGATGCACCCTGTTTTCCAAAATTTTTTATGAATGTTGACATACATCATACAAGATTAAATGTTTAAGCTTTAAATGTGATTATATTTAATAACTGGGTGGAAATATAACTTTTCTAAATGAAAATAGAAAAAAATATCTGATTTTCTCTAACATTACTTTTTTGCAAATTCATCAATATATTTATGTGTACTTGTTTTTAATTGAATTGTAACTTTTTCTAAATCCATATAAAATAAGTAATAATGTATCCACTTTTCGATAACTTTATCTTAATAATTTTATTCATTAATAGAATGAGATAAATCAATTAACGAAAGAAAACATAATTGTATTTAAAAACAGTCAACAATTGCACATTTATATAATCTGTGAATATATAACTGTACTTAATAAATAAACCAAAATCAATAACTTGAACCGCCAGTAATAAATTAACGGTAATATTCAATAGTCGACAACAACTCTAGCCACATTTATTAAAAATTTAAATTACGTTACAACGACGTTTTGACCCTTGGTTTTGGTCCTTTTCAAGTGAAACTAATAGTTGTATATAAAAAGTATTCTTCCTAACATGACAATACCTCATCTATGAAAACGTTCCAAGATCTACATATCAAGGCTGAAAAAGTATTAAAGATGTTGAATACTTGATCGAAAATTAATCGCATAACAATCTCAATACAGCACATCACATCACTCTAACAAGTTATTGATAAAATGAAATAAAGACCGCACAATTAAGTCAGCAAATAAAATAAGCCAAGAATAAAATTTGGAAACTTACTTGTCATGTAGGTATGTCATAAAATAACAATCATACATACAAAAGAAGTCATTAAAATTGGATGTCACAATTCGTGTACATCTATGCATTGTCACAAGTAAATTACATATCACAACGAAGTTAATTAGAATAAAATTGATTATCATCTATGACAAAATGTATGCACATATCGAGAGTCGGTTGTGAACTGATCAAATGGACAAAGATAATCCGAAAGATGTAAAACGTTAAAAGGTTGAATAAATAAACAATGAGATATAAACAGGAATATTCAACCTTTTAACGTTTTACATCTTTCGGATTATCTTTGTCCATTTGATCAGTTCACAACCGACTCTCGATATGTGCATACATTTTGTCATAGATGATAATCAATTTTATTCTAATTAACTTCGTTGTGATATGTAATTTACTTGTGACAATGCATAGACGTACACGAATTGTGACATCCAATTTTAATGACTTCTTTTGTGTGTATGATTGTTATTTTATGACATACATGACAAGTAAGTTTCCAAATTTTATTCTTGGCTTATTTTATTCGCTGACTTAATTGTGCGGTCTTTATTTCATTTTATCAATAACTTGTTAGAGTAATGTGATGTGCTGTATTGAGATTGTTATGCGATTAATTTTCGATCAAGTATTCAACATCTTTAATACTTTTTCAGCCTTGATATGTAGATCTTGGAACGTTTTCATAGATGAGGTATTGTCATGTTAGGAAGAATATTTTTTATATACAACTATTAGTTTCACTTGAAAAGGACCCAAACCAAGGGTCGAAACGTCGTTGTAACGTAATTTAAATTTTTAATAAATGTGGCCAGTTGTTGTCGACTATTGAATATTACCGTTAATAAATAAAATTCAAAATTAAGTAGTTACTTTTTAAATATGAAATAAAAATATATTGGTCATAAGAATATATATTTTTTTTTCACCTATATTTTTTCCATTTATCTGAAAGTTAAAAAATTGATTTATGGCATTTGCTGTGAATTATTCTTTGTTTCAAGAATCCTTTAAACTTACGTATATGCCGGTAACCAATAGGAAATAATACAGGTAAAAGGAAAAAATACATGGTGCCTTATACTTTAGGCTAAGGCTGTTTATATGTATGTATGTGGTATAGCCAGATTACAAAATCAGTCGTTTTATAAAACGTCTAGGCATTTTATAAAGTGCGGCCACATTCTCAAATCATGGTTGAAAATGAAATGTTTTACAATCTGGCTAAGAATTTTAGTGTTTTTATAAAACGCTAACAAGCGACCCGTTACATTGTCAAACGCGACGATTTGTAGATTGTTTTAGATTCTGGCTGGTTCAATTTAGTCATTTTATGAACTGTCTTTGTGTAGAACAGCCATTTATAAAATATTAATAGGAATCAAATATATTTTCTTATTAATAGGTGATTATGTGTATTTCATTATGTGATTATGCCCAGATGTTGTTTTATCAATAAAAAGTGCTTTTATAGCGGGGTACAGGGGGAGGGGATAAGCCTGGGCATTTTAGTTTAATATCTCCGCGGTTGAAGCAGTTAGGATGATTATTTTTTAAATGCGGGGATGCAGGGGGAGCCCCTTCCCCTGCACCCCGCTATAAAAACACGTTTTATTGATAAAACGTCTGGGCATGATCACATAATGAAATACACATAATCACTTATTAATTTTTTATAAATGGCTGTTCTACACAAAGACAGTTCATAAAATGACTAAATAGAATCAACCAGAATCTAAAACGATGTACAAATGGTCGCGTTTGACAATGTGGGGGGTCGCTTGTTAGCGTTTTATAAAAAGACTAAAATTCTTAACCAGATTGTAAATCATTTCATTTTCAACCATGATTTGAGAATGTGGCTGCACTTTATAAAATGCGTTTTATAAAGACGTTTTATAAAACGACGGATTTTGTAATCTGGCTACGACATATATATATTATACATATATATATATTATACAGGGCGACTCTAAATAAGCGTGAAAAATTTTAGATAATTCTTTGTTGAAAATTAAGAGGGTCTTTACAAACATATACTTTTTAATGGACTGTAAATGATCATGTAAAAATATGCGTTAGAAAGCTTGATTCCTTAAAAAACTTTATTTCTTTTCATAAAATCAAGTTTTCAAGAAAAAAAAAACATAATCATGCACAGCACGATGCTAAACGGCATAGGTTTTGAGTCATAAGTTGAATTTTAAAATAAAAAAAGCAAGCAAAACAAAATTATAGTGTTTGAAAAAAATAGAACGAAAACAAAATTATAAAATTTTCTAATTTTTACCTCTTCCTTTGGAGGAGTGTAACTCCTTGAGGAGGGATATAGGAATATGTTTATATGAAAAAGACCTCCCTTAATTTTCGACAAAGAATCTCCCAAAATTTTTCGTACTTATTTAGAATCATCCTGTATATGCAATTACTAAATTTCATCTTTCTAAATCATTAAATACCTCTTGATCTGTTGTAAGTGGAGTATATCCAGTCATTAGAAAATGTAAGCGAGGAGTTGGTATGAGTGGTGCAATCAAACCAACTAAATCATTGTTCATGTATGAAGGATATCTCAAAGTGGTTGTACTGACAGACATTATTGTTGAAACAAGCTTATTAATTTGTGTGAAACTGGGATTCTGGATATGTAATCTATCTGAAGCAATTCTATTCAAAGCAGTATTATCTAATACTACCACACAATCTGCACACTGAGTCAGTCTTTTCAAAGTTAACAATGAATTATATGGCTGTACTACAACATCGCTGAAACAAAAATATAATATATATTCACAGTATATAAAAGAAATTCTTAACAAATAAAATTTACCTTATTTCATCTTGATTTGGAAAAACGCTGTATGTCTCAATTAATTTCTTGGGAAATCTATCAGCAAGAGATTCTAACATGAAAGATCCCATGCCAGAGCCTGTACCTCCTGCTATAGAATGGCATAAAACAAAACCCTACACAAATTCCATAGTTCTTATAATACACTTAAAAAACTAAATATTTTTATTATAGATATTAGACTAATATTTCATGTTGCACAAAATTTTCAAGCATATTGATTGGCTACAAGATGGACTCAAGAATTTCTCTATCCAGCAGCCAATCACCATGTTTAAAAAATTTGTCGTACGACAAATGAAATAGCCTTAGATTTGAATCACCTATTATTAGAGATAAAATATAAAAATATAGTTACTTCTAAGCTATCACTGCCATCAGCTTCTCTATCCAAAATATCAAAGATTTCTTCCTGTAATTTTTCACCCTGATGATATCCGGATGCCCAGTTATTTCCAGCACCACCACCATGTTTTGATAAATAGATATTTTCAGGGTTGTACAGCTTAAAATAAAAAAAAATTTAATTTCTATTTCAAATTATAGATATGTATATAAATATAATATATATTACCTTCGAATATGGAGAATTCATAATAGTGTGAATTACCCTTGGTTCCAAATCTAACAATACAGCTCGTGGTATATAATGTTCATCATCTGACTGATAAAAAAAAACATCCTTTCTATCCATTCCTTCTGTTGCATAATCTTCTAAAATTCCTTCTGGACTAATTCCATGCTCTGCACATAGTCTTTTCCAAAATTCAAATCCAACTACAAAAATAAACAAAGTATAAATACATAGATACATAAATATATAGTCTTGCTACAAGTAAAATATATTACACACAAAGCTACACGAAATGTTTTCAGCTTCCTAGATCTTTTGCTTTGATTATTCAAAATTGCTAAAGTTAAAAAAACAATAGTTGTTAAACTTATATTACTTTTATGTCACTATTTAAATTTATATTACTCTAAAATTTATAGCGTTTGTCAAATTAAAAGAGACATCAATCTATGGCAAAACAAAATATAACCATTTACTTTGATTGCCACATTGACCAAGTTGCAGAGTTATCATCTCGCACGGCATTTTTATGTTTAAATGCTCTTTATCGAGAATCTAATAAAAAAGAAAATTCACAATCAGATTGTCAAGATAGAATACTGATAGGTTAGGTGAGGTTATATCCATGAAGCAAGAAGACCAAAGGTTTGTTTGCGTCGCCATGCCCCAACACAGTGTTGCCAACCTCCAATGACATAAAATCTTCAGATGGCGCTTGAAAATTTCTTCAGATTTCTTCAAATTCAAATAAAATTCAAATAAAATAGGAACTATACCCATGAATCACAAGGTTTGTTCGCGTCGCCATGCCCCAACATGCTCCTACTCACTCCAATGCACTCTAATTGGTTGGCGTCACCGGAATGACCGGAATCAACGTATTGGAGTGCATTGGAGTGAATAGGAGCAAGTTGGAGCAGGTG
>NJRP01001538.1:17579-28305 GCA_003063835.1 Aphaenogaster floridana
CCCCATTTTTTAATTTTAAATGTTTTTTTAGTTGTTCCAGGTTGTTCTATGTTTGTTCTATTATGTTCCAGAGTTATGAGACCAAAAACCAAAAAACAAGACAAAAATGCAAAAAAAAGTTTTAAGCGGCCCCCAATTTTTCGAAAATTTCAACTTTTTTTGTTGTTCTGGATTATTCTAGTTGTTCTAAACATTGTTCCAAAGTATTAATTTGATTGGTCAAAAACTTTAAGAGTTATTAAAAAAACAAAAATTTTGGAAAAAACTGTTTTGGCCATTTCTTCATAAACAAAATAACTTTCAAAATTACCGATGTAGAACATATTTATAACCGCGTAGAACAAATCAGAACAAAATTTGTAAGACCAGAACAACAATATAAGGCCTACTTTACTCTTCATCGAAACCCTATTTTTCGATTTTCTTCAGTAAATTTTTTTCAGAAAAACACACTAGAAAAAGAGAGATTACATAAATGTTCTATCAAAAAACATGACAACACAATTAATTTACAAAAAGATACCGATTTTTTTAACGCGCTCTACGATAAAATAATTAAATCAATATAAACTGTTTTAATAACTTATATTTCACTTTTGTTATTATGGTTCAGTTTGCTAGTAACCGTTGATGCGCGAAGACTTATTTTCTTTGTGAAAACTTTAGACTATCTTAATTCTTTATGACGAATATTTTTCTTTATATTTTTAATCTAATTATGACACTTTACATATGTAAGTTTTCTTACTTCTCACTACCTTCTAATATTTATTGTCAAAAATTGTCTCCATCTTTTTACTATCATAGATTCTGTATTTAATTGTTCTTTTTAGTTCTCTGGACTTTTGACATATTGTTGGGACATTGTCATTTCCATTGAATGTAATTGTGTATGATCTATACAATTATTTTTAATCTATTCACTTGAGAAAGACCAAAACCCATGGTCGAAAACGTCGTGACATATTAATTTAAATAAAATTGGCCAGTAGTGTCGAAATAAATCTCCTCTGTGATTTTAAATAAATGTTTTTGTCAAAATCTTTAGGTTTAGATAAAATTATAACAAATTAATAGTTTACAAGATTTTTCTAAATTTTTCTTATAATATGTTCCAATATTATTCTATTTTTTCTAAAGTATTCATCTTTCTATCTTCTTATTTAATACAGAGAATAAAGAATAGAAAAGATCGATTATTTCTGCAAAAATGCAGCACCTAATGCATCTGGAATATACTATTTAATTTTTCGATGCAATTATATTAAATCTTAAGTTAATAACAAATTTTGACTAAATAGTTTGCTAAAAGTATACAATATAATATATTTGCATTAACAATTCAACTTCTTTTTAAAATATTATAAAATTTTATTATAAATATTAGAAACAAATGGCGTGACGTAAATATTGTTTTATACTAGTTGCATTATAAAAAGCACTTATTTTGAAATATATAATTTATTGTTGCAATGTTAAAAAATTCATCTTATTTTAATTTTATTTAAAGGATCATGCCACCACATGACCGTCTCCAAAACAAGCATAAATTGTACAATTAAACGAACTTATCTGTAAGTGAAGTTCTATCGTAATTATATGAAGCGCCTCTTCCGAAGAGATCACCAATGGTAGTACCCCCTTTCCTTGCCAATGTCGCCACAAGTTTATCGTAAAACCAAAGTTTTCTCCTACCACGGCGCGCGTGTCGCGGTCCATATATCTCATTTCTTTAAAGTGTTGCCGTAACTATTTTTGGGGCTAAGTTAACTAGCTACGGGTCTTTAGGGTGGAAGTGTGATCTCTTCGGAAGAGGCGCTTTATACAATTACGATAGAACTTCACTGACAGGTAAGTTCGTTTAATCGTACAATTGTATTTCGCGCCTCTTCCTCAAGATCATCAACAGTGTTTGCCGGTATCTAGATAAAATTATCTAGATGATTATCTAGATGAAGAAATGGATCATCTTTATCTTTAGCTAGATGAAAAAATACGAAGTATATTTATCTTTATCTTAGATAAAAAATGTATGTCGTCTTATCTAAAAATTATCTAAAATGACATTATTCGTTATGTTGGTTATGCAAAAGACTTTTCGCGGTAAGCTTTTCCACGTTTTGTGTGAAACGCTTGCCGCGCGACAAAAAGCGGCGCGATGATTGGTTCTTACGGAAAAACGGCACGGTTGATTGGCTACTGCGTGGCGTTTCACGTCAAGGATTACGTCTTAGGGCCAATTTCACCATCTCCAGTTAACTTAACCGGCCTGTTATTCCATTGGAATTGACCAATCGCATTTGTCGTTAAGCAAAATTAACAAATGTGATTGATAAATTTCAATGGAATAACCGGCCGGTGAAGTTAACTGGAGATGGTGAAATCAGCCCTTAGCTGGAATATAAGATAGCTTTAAGTAGCAATCTCAATATTTTTATGTAATATTCCGCACATTGTTTTGCTTTTAATAATAATAATCAATTATGAAAGAGAACGTGCGATGACAAAATCATGTGCGTTGTAAATAAATATAATAAAAGAATCTGAAAATATTAATTGTAAAAAAATTTAATTCTTTATAATTATCTGTCAACAATTACATGTCTTTTTCCCATTATGCCGTTTTTATCTCACGCGATTTTTTAGTAAGTAATAATATATTAGGACAATTAATCATCATTTATATGACTGATTATTTAGTATTGATTTCGATTAACTCTAAGACTACACAATTTTTTTAAAATTATGCAGTGAGTTTTTCAGACCAAGTCGGATATTTTTATACATAAAAATATATATTTTTCAGTAAGTCTTATAAACATAAAATTATCTGGAAAATTATCTAGATAATCGTGATAATTATCTCATCTTTCATCTAGATTAAATAGAAGCAAAATCATTTTTAACTCATCTAAGATAAATTTATGGATTTTTATCTTTATCTCTATCTAGATAATTTTGAAATTATCTACGGCAAACACTGATCATCAATGGTAGATGTTGAAAGTCTGTTACGGCAGATATACGTTTTTGACATGATACGTCTTGCTTTAATTTAGTCCTTGGTGTGACTTGTAGAAGCAAAGAAACAATATATAATGTTTATAATTCTAGAATAGCTCATACAAATGTATCGTTAGTATCTGATACCTGGAGATTGTAGAATTTGGCAAACGTTTTGGAATTTTTGGTCCAACCTGCAGTCTTTTTAATCGTATCTATGTTGACTCCTTTTCTTTTTACCGCCGACGTCGCCGCATGTCGGGTGCTGTATGCGGAAAAGGTTTGAGTGTCAATCCCATTTATCTTTAGAGGGCTTTTAATCCAACGACTCAAGGATTGAGTTCCTACTGTCTTATGGGGTTTTTTAAACGAAACGAATAAGGTCGTTTCAGTCTTTATTAAGTTTTTGGAACATTTGATATATGCTTCGAGTGCAGCTGCTGCACATATCTTCTGGTTTTCAGCGTAAAATGATAAAACTAGTGTAGGTTGCTTTTTATTTATCCCCGACGTCTTTATACAAGCGGGAATCTTTATCTCGATTAAGTTTTCCATTCTTTTTATATTACAAATGTCAATGAGCGATAGGGTCTGTGGTCTGTGACCTGTTACCAGCGCGAGCAATGTCACTAGTTTCATAGACAGTTTAGCCACCAATAACTCGTTATTTGGTGGCCACTGAGAAAGGAAATCGAGGACTATCTTAGGATTCCAGGTTGACTCGTATTTGGGTTTTGGAGGGCGTTGCTTTGCGATACCTTTACAGTATCGCTTAACTCTTTTGTCCTGTTCGATCTCTGGTCCCACTATTAACGCAACAGCAGATCTGAAGCTATTGACTGATCCATATGATGCTCCCTTCTTGAATTCGTTAGCGAGAAAACTCAAGACTTCGGGGATTCCTGCTATTAAGCTGTCGATCTGTCTTTTCTTGCAAAAAGACCATCATTTTTTCAGGCCTGTTTCGTACTGACGCAAGGAAGAATTGGTTAGTGAGGAAATCGACACGTCCCATGTTTCCTTTGGCATCCCTCTTTTCGCGAACGCCTGCTCGATAAAACACTGGCCACCAGAGTAAGGCGTCTCTAGAGAGGATGAGGTTCCCTGTTTGTAAAGCGTACAAGATTAAAGTTTGGCTTAAAAATTTTTGGTTCATTTTCAAAATGGACATGCACAGTGGGAACCAGGCTTGGGATGGCCACTGAGGGACAACTATAATGCCTCTGGCATTCTCTAGTTGGATCTTTCTCAATACTTTTAGCATTATGGAGAAAGGAAGAAACGCGTAGAAGAAATATGAAGTCCAATCGATTGTGAAGGCGTCTATTGCGATTGACTCGGGATCTTTTTTCCACGATACGTATTTTTTGCACTTTGTGTTCGATCTACTAGCAAAAAGATCGATATCAGAAACTTCGAAGGATCGTATCAGCTCATTGAACGCATATCTCGATAACCCAAACTCCGTCTCGATTTCTAGTTTCCTAGACTCAGCATCAGCTGCCGAATTATCTTCTGAGCGGATATAAGATGCGAAAATCCAATTGTTTCGTTGCTCACACCATTTCCATATATCTTTAGCCAGCGTACTCAGTTTTTGCTTTTGAATGCTGCCCATGCGATTGATATAAGCGATCGCGGTGGTATTGTCGGTTCTGAATAAGATATCGCAATTCCTAAGGTCGGATGCAAAGCACTTCGAAAAAGGCTGAGAGGAGTTCTAAATAATTAATGTGGTTTTCGCGATCTTTCGTGTCCCAATGCCCGTGGGCTTTTTCGCCTTTGCAACATGCGCCCCAACCTGTCTGAGAAGCGTCCGAAAAAATTTCGATCTGGTATTCGTAACCCCTAATCGTATTATTTATTGACATGATGTAAGATTTCCACCAAGCTAAATCTTCTCGAACTTTCTCTGATAGTGTTATTACTGCCTCAAAGTTATCGTTGTTATATCGAAGGGCTAACATTTTTTCGCGTTCAAGATCCTTCATGTACGTCCAGCCGTATTTCGCTGCTTTGCAACAGTCACCGAGACTGCCTATGAAGGTTGCGAATTCTCGTATCTTACATGAACGTGTTATGCTAAATTTTTCGATCGCGGTTAACATTTTTATTCTTTGTTATTGGGGAGTTCGATTAACATCTCCGTGTCTAGTAGGAGGCCCAAGAATCTGCATTGATTCGACGGTCGCGTCTGACTTTTTTGGAAGTTAATAATGAAACCTAGTTGCTGTAGTAAACGACGAGTTTTTTCTAGATTGATTCTTCACTCGGTAAATGAGTTACCGATTAATAAGAGATCGTCCAAGTAGACTACCGAGATGTATCCCTGTCCTCTTAAATGAGCGACAACCGGTCTCATGATCTTTGTGGAAATGTACGGTGCCAAGTTTAGCCCAAATGATAAGCAGGAGAACTCGAAACGCACGCCATTAAACATGAAACGCAGATATTTTCTGCTCGATTTTTCGATAGGCACCACGCATCTTTTAAGTCGAGAGTAACCATAAAAGATCCTTGTTCTAACAAGTCCTTAGCTGTTCGTAAGTCCTCGAGTTTAAAATGCTCCGTTACGATATATTCGTTCAGATTTTTCAAATTTAGGATAAGGCGACTAGAGCCGTACGGTTTTGGATTTAGAAAAATTTGAGATATGAACTCGCCTTCGGTTGGCACGCATTTTGTGATTGCCCCTTTTTTTAACAATCGACCAATTTGCTCTAAGATCTGAGACTTTTCTAAGGGTGACCAATGGGGCTTCCTAGGAGCTGAAGTCTGGATGACTTCTGTTTTAAAAGGAATCTCGAACCCCTTGATCCAATTTAATACTCTGGCATCCGAGGTGATCGATTCCCATTGATTGCCAAAGTGCCTTAAACGGTCTGCCAAAACACTTACAGGAGTTATTGACGCCTCCTCCGTGGATATTTCCCGCTCTTCGACTGTGACTTACGGTGGCCTGAGTTCCTCGTTGAGTAGGGTCTTCTCTGCCCGTCCCCGACGTCCCCCGTTGTTTGTAGCTCTGTTGTCGGAACGGGTTCTTGAAGTTTTTTGACGCCTGGCTAACTGATCCTTTCGCACCGGCCTTCATTAGTTTAGACAAATGCTCAACAAAGGATTTTGCAGTCTTTAAATTTTCGTCCAACTGCTTTCCGAATAACCATTCATCTATCACCGTAGCGTTGAGTGTCTCTTTGACCGAAGTATTTAGATTGGCTACAATCAGCGCCTTTTTGTGCACGATTCGTCTCATTGTAGGTCGACGAGGAGCTTTTCTACGTCGTTTAATACTTCTATAAGCGGTAATCTTTCCACCGTCTCGCCGCACAACAGCTTCGAGAGGACTCCTCCTAAGGCGGAAAACCAAACCGTTACCTTCTCTTGTTTAGCGACTAAGCGAGTATCTTTGCTAGAGACGGCCTCTGCGAGGAAAGCTTTGACCTCTGGGTTTAACTTCGGAGGGTTTATACCCGGACAATTTTCCGGTGTTCCATACTTGAACAGCAGGGCTGTTTTGTTCTTTTTGGGGAGTCCGACTGTTAGGATTTCCGTCCATCTTGATATTATTTCGTCAAAAATCAGAGGTCCGGGTGGTTTGTCGATCTTTAAATGTTCCCCGAGAATCTCGAGGGCTTCCTCATCGATAGTTTGTTTTGAGCTAACATTTTCAGCTCTTTCTGTTGGATTAGGGCCTATTGCAGGTGCTGTTGTAAGGTTGCCTCTATTGTAGGGGCGTCAACCTTTTGCTGAGAAGCTACACGCTGCACCTCTACCGACTGCTCATGGGTCCTTTTTCGAGATTTTTCTCTTGATCGCGATCGATCTTCTGAGGTCGATCTCGATCCCGAACTCGGCCTATAGCTGGAACTTGACCAAGACGAACTCGACCCTGAACTGCATGGTACGTATCCTATAATAACAGATTATGTCAAAACAAAAAACATCTTAGTGGAATTCTCCTAGAGAAAACAAACAGTTGAGGTTATGTTCTTGTTCTTTTGTGTTCGATCCATCAATCTTTCTGGGTCTAACTCAGGTTCAAGTGATTGAACGACCTATATATTTTTAATGTCACCATTAGGACCTTATCCTAAACGGGCAGGGCTACCCTGCTCGTTCTGTAAAGTATGCCTTATGCGACAGGACGTATGTCGATCTAACCGACAACCGGATTACCGGTTCATATGTCCTGCGATAATTATATTTATATAACATATGCGTGGAAAGTGCCCATTCCGCGCGTTTCTTTTCAAGAAACGCGCGTAATGGGCCACTTTCCACGCACGTGTAATATAAAATAGTGTGTGTAACACGTGCGAGTTGACAATTGTAAACTCGTGCGGGTGATCGCATTCGCCTTCTTCGCGCTCGTGTCCAATTGTCAACTTCCCGCACTTGTTACACAAATAACTATTCTGCGATTAAGCACAACTCTCTTGAGTCGGCCTATCTATAGACATTTTACACGCCACGGCCTTGCCGGTGCGCATCGATACATCCGCTTGCTTTCTGTAACATAAAAAAAAACTTATTTCGCTTCTTCGGTGGAAGATTTCTTTTTCTTCTTCTTTTCACGGCGTTAGAGACGTTTCAGCCGTTTCTCGAAGCGATTTTCTTTATTCTCGTCGTCGAATTCTTGTCGACGGCTTTTCTGCTTTCCCATTTTCTCGAATCTTGAGAGCACTGTCAAAAACCGTTTGTGGCCTTCGGCACAAGAAAAAAGAAAATGAGATGCATGGACCGCGACACGCGCGCCGTGGTGGGAGAAAAATTTGGTTCTACTATGAACTTGTGACGACATCGGCAGGGGGAGGGGATACTACCATTGGTGATGTCGAGAAAGAGGCGCGAAATACAATTCTAGATTTTTTTTCTCCGCAACTACTGCGTAAAATTGATTTACATTTAAGAAGTCTATTCTACATAATTTTAACTATAAGTCATAAAAATTTCATTCGATTTTATTGAAAATTGTGGCCAGTACAGCAATTTTTGTGAAGCGCCGCTGCCTCTGCACGAACCGACGGGCGACATTCTCACGCCCACACGGATAGTCTGAAACCAAAAAAATCAAAAATTTTCTTGTAAATAAAGAAAATAGCTAAAACCTAGCATAGCGGTTTTTAATTTTCTCGAAAATTGTGGAAATGCGCTCGATTCTAAATCAAACATCATTTTTGCTTCAAAATAACAAATGAAAAAAAATTGTTATTAAAAAATGGAGCAACATATCCAAAAAATCCTATGCTAGGTCGGAGAAAATCTATTTAGACATATTCGTACCAAATTTCGAGTCAATCGGACCATTAGTTTCGGCTGTACAACGTCGCTCGACTTGAAAAATGTAGTTTTGAGGAAAACGCTAAAGAGAAAAGACTCAAGTTTCTTATGTGATAAAATTGCATTTCTTGGTCTTACCCTTAGTCTGCTATTCCAGCACCATAAAGTAGACCTTCTGCAGCCGAATTAGTGTCTTCTGCTTCCTTCAGCATTGCTCTGCGTTGTTGTGGAGCCCCTTTTGTGGATTTCTGCGCTCGAAGATCTGCAGTAGAGATACGAGTCGCATCGATCTCTTGAGATAATCCGTTGCATTGAATCCCTATTTTCAGGCCTATTGTCTGCATCATTAGTAGGATATTTTGAAATCCGTCATTAAAAATGTTTACAGCAATATATGCTGCAATTTTAACAATTTTTGCCCTGTTGTTTTCGGCTTTTGGAGCTATTTTCCAAATTACGGAGTTGATGCTCTCGTTGTTGTTTTGAGTGAAACCTCCCTCACACCGCTCAAGTAAGTCATTTTCAACATGACGTTTGTTCTTCACTTTAGCACTGCTTGCGAAATACTAAATATATATACCTCATGCTGTTGAACAGCTGCTCCGACCCCTCGGAGTTTGAATACCTAGAAGGACCGACCGGTTATTTACTAACTACGCGCTACGACCCGCTCCGTCAGATAGTAGCGCTCTTCCTACAAATTGCTGTAACTTGGGCAATTTTTGGAATTTTGACATCGGTCTTAGCTCAAAATGTTCTTAAGACTTCAAACTTTAAGAAAATAAAATAATTAAAAAAATCGCAAAAAATGAAAATCGCATGGTGTCATGACCCCTTAAGATTGCAATTATTATTATTATTACTTTATTTTAGCTTAATTTGAAATTGCAAATTAAAGAAATTGAATTAAATATTTTACAGCCTCCTACATTAAAGTATGTGGCCGCAAAGATCCTAATTACGATCAATGCATCACGGACAACATCATTAGTATAAAAGATAAGCTTTGCGCAGGGATGCCGGAATTTAACGTTCCTCCGAACGAGCCAATAGTTATGGAGAAAATAGTTGTCTATGACACAGACACTCTTAAATTATCTCTCAGAGATGCAAAATTTTTTGGAATTTGTGATTTCGACATAAACTCCATTCACGCAGATCCTGACAAGCTGCATTTCAATTTTGATGTCTTATTCAAACATATCCGCATAGACACTGCGTACGATATTGACATGCATATATTGGTGCCCATTACTAATAAGGGACTGGCTTTCGTTACATCAGGTATGTAAAATAGTCAATCTTATAAAATAAAATTTATATAAGAACAGTTTAATAAAACTTAGCATAAAAGATTTAAAGCTCGATTTTATTTTATTAAAATAACCAAAATGTGTTTTTTTGCAGATAACATACCGACAAAAATAACAATAGACTTAAAAGTGGCAACCAAAAATGGCAAAAAACATATATATGCTGCGAAAGTAAACACAAATTTCAATGTCACAGCACTAAAATATGATTTTGATGAAAGCGAAAAGGAATTAGTTCAACTACATCAAGCTATTCGTAATGTCGTAGATGAGAATACAAAAGATATTATTGATAAAACTAAACCAATAATAGAAGGGACCATCTCCAAAGTGATCATCTCAATTGTCAACGCCATAGGCCGCTCCAATTATGAAAAACTGTTTCCTGAAAAAGCATGATCCTCGAGATTTGTTATTGCAAAATCACTCCTTGTCCGTTGTGATTGAATTAAAGAATAACTGAAACAAGTTTTCTTACAGTATTTTGAAAATTAATGACATAAAAATTATTTTAGATAAATAATAATAGACATTATTATCTATAGATTGTTAGTGCAACAGTGTATTCGGAATAATAGTCAACTAAAAACGGTTTTATATTATTTTAAAAAGTAATAAACTAATTACAAGATTATCAAGCAGTAAACATCTATTATTATTGCAATAACTACATTTTACATCAAATTCTATAGTTTATAACTAGTTATTTCTCACGATTTAAGGTTTATATCTTATTTAAGATTTGAAATATAAAGACTCTAGCCGGATAAATATAGAGTGAACTTGACCCTTCGTAATTTCACGTCGCCAACTTTTTCCAAGGTTAAACATCAAAAAAGGAGGTTATAGCCAAAATTTCAGATTTTTATATGAATTCCTAGCCACTTTATAACGAAAAAATTGATTTTTTTACTTTTTTGTTGTTTAATAGTAAAAAAAATAAAAAATTTGTTATGACATGGCAATTCTCAAAAAGTCCGCTCTATAATCTAACGCGACTAACCGCCACCTCTTACTGTCGTGGCGCTGACACGGGTGACCTCCCTCTATCTAGTTACATCCGATATTCCACGCTCTTGGCGCGCTGTGCTTTGTGTACGATACGAAAATATACTAAGTCATAAAGTAAT
>NJRP01001554.1:0-25515 GCA_003063835.1 Aphaenogaster floridana
AACCGGCCGGTTATTCCATTGGAATTGACCAATCGCGTTTGTCGTTAAGCAAAATTAACAAATCCGATTGGTCAATTCCAATGGAATACCCGGGCGGTTAAGTTAATCGTGGTTGGTGAAATTGGCCCTAATACGGCTCTGTGATAGGTTCATGACATCTTAAGATTAAACTTAAGACGGGCTTAAATAACTATGAATACCGGCCTATGAATACCGCCCTACGGTCCCTAGCGTCGCCTCCCTCTGCCAACGGATATCGGAACTTTAATGCAAATTGCACGATTGTGCACAAGTTGGTTCGCTAGCGTTGCGACAACGCAACGCGTGCAACGCCAGGGGCTCTACTGGTTCTGCTTGTATTGTACAGAGTGCGTACGTGCCTATGTGTATTGTGTAGGGTGTGTGGGTGGGTGGAAGGGAGTAGGAATTCGGAGTCGGCAATATGGCCGGCCAGATGTGCAGCGGCAGGGTGTCACGGTGGTGTTAGTGCCGCGCGCTAGACTCATCCTCGTTATTTATATGTCGAACTACCGCAAGTCTTGTCCGAATCTCGCGTGTTTTCATGGGCTCGGTGATATACTGTGCAGGAGCAGGAATACGGCTTGCATGAGGGCATAGCATACGCTCACCGGCCAAGCAAACATGAAGTGAGTAATGCATATACATCAACGCGAACGAGAGAGGAAGAGAGAGAGAGAGAGGGGGGGAGAGAGAGAGAGAGAGAGAGAGCGCGGAGTCGATGGACCGAGCGATCGACCACGACGACCACGGACGACCAAGCTTCCTCTCGGTCCAAACTTGTCTCTTTCCCCGTCTCTCTTTTCGCGACGTTTGAATCACTCGTCGTGATTCGGTCGCGCTAGGTCTCCTGGGCTAGACGCCAAGAACGGTCAATATCGGGCGATCGTTTCCAATGCCTCGTACTCGGACGTCTCGTCGCGACGTCTCGCTTTCGCGGTCGTTTGATCGTCCGACTATATCGCGAAGCGAATGCGATATATAGGAGTACGTTCGGACGAAAAGGATCGCGCGCGCGACGTGATATCGATCACACCGTCACACGTCTCGGCGGTCGGCGGTCGGCGGTCGGCCGCCGGCCGCGGAGGGCGGGCGCGGACCGTTCCTTTAATTCGACCGTTCTTTAAACCCCTTGGACTTGCCTCGAAAGGGAATAGCCCGCCTCCCAGTCCCGCCTGGCTTCGAGGGGCAGAGGGCAAGGACCGGGTAACGATTTTTGACAGCGCGGCTGGCGCGAATTTCAGTAGCGATGGGGCGAGTCACGACTCACGACGGGAACGTTCCCCTTTGCTCCTGTACATTTGCTCGCTCGAGGCTCGAGCGGCTTTTCACGAGCGATGCGAGTCGCGAGTCGCGAGCCCTGCCTTTCGCCTTTAAAACGGCGAACGGCGACGAGTCCTGTACTCTCTGTACGTCCCCCTTCCTCCCTCTGTCTTCCCTCGCGCGTATGCATGCGTGCACCGTGCACCGTGCACGTCTGCCCGATATGCATCTTACGTGCATCTGCCGCGCGTCTTTCAACCCTGAGACGCTGAGGCTCTGCCTCGTGCAACTCGTTTTCTTACCATCGATTACCGGTCATTCTCAGTTCTCACGAATATCATCGCCCACTTTTCGCCGTAACGTGTGTCTCGAATACGGTAAACATTACAGCTTCTATGTCCCGCGATGCGAGACACAAGCTCACAAGCCCAAAGCTGTCGACTCGCGATACTTTTAACAATCTGTTCCTTTATCACAAGTGTAAACGTTACAGGATCGTTAAAGTTATCGAGGGTTTGACAAGCTTGTCGAAAAAATTTTTCATTGAAATTTCTAACGAGGTTTGGTCCTCTATTCTCTACCTCTCTTTGTAGAGACAAAATTTGCTGAAAAGCTACGTTTAAAGACGCAATCTCAACGTTTCGCTTCAACTTCGCTCGCTCGTATCAGGTTGCATCGATGTGTACTGCTGTCGCGAAGCGGTCGTATAACGCTTCAAAAATGCGAAGGTTGAAGATATCGCGAGCTAGCCGGCACGGCGCGGCGCGGCGTGCGACCGAAGTGATTTGGCTTAGGTTTCCGCAGAAAAATCTAAAATGCGAATGTGTCCGACAAATATGTGCAATTTTTATACATATGTTTCGGATAACGTTCGTAATCCAGTTAGGTTCAAACAATCCATTTTAAATAAATATAAATAACAATAGGCTCGAAAGATTAAAAAATCAATCAGAGAAAAAGGGGCTCAGAGTCATGACATAACGTTAGGGTCTTAATAATTTAATTGAAATGCTATGATATATATCAAGTACATATAATTACGAACGTTTCGATTCCATTCTTCGGATCATCCTCAGTGTATTACAAAATTAAAAAATCTTTAACAGAAGAAGACACATTAAAACGCAATCGTCTAACTTAATATAACTAAAAGTCGCATGTTCTCTCTTAAATAAATATATTACAAGATAAATAAAAATATTACATAGATAAATTTTAATCGCGTTCAACATTTAATGCTTCGATTGACAAACTATCAATATTAATACTTAATAACGAACAAACTCGCATCGCGCAGATTTTGCAACCTTGCCTATCGTGCCATGACTAGCGTGAATTCGTAATTACACCATGCCCGGCCAGTATTATATGCCATAACTGAACTCAGCGAAAAATTTCTTGCATCTTGTCTTTGAAAAGTAACGCGCGAAAAGATGATTGCGTGCGATTAGAAAATTTGTCTAGTAATCTCATCGTCAGTATTGGTCTAATAATATTACATAATCGATAAATGTATGAAAATGAGAGATATACATATATCGACAAAAAGATGTTCGCTAGTTGTTTATCCGCTTAATGCACAAATGCACGATAGATTTAATGCCGCGTCGGTTGAAGCTTTCCGAAGCATGAAGCGCTCGTTATTAATGTTAACGACAATATCGGCGAAACGACGGGATTCTGATTCAGAACTGATTTCGTGTAACGCGCCTCGTATCGAACGCTTTTCGGCGAAAACGCACGATGACTTCATCCCGATAATCCTTTTCTTCTAAAACATTCTTCGTACGGAAAATTTCATGAAAAACTGTTATCCACGATGTGTGTGTTATCCACCGACTTTAAATGTCTTGACAACAATTTCTTGAAATCAAGCGAGAGATTATTATCTATCTCTGTTTTAGTATCTTTTATTATCTAACTCCTTGCAGCGCGATTCGCTTTTTCATTCTATATACTGTAGTACTTAATAATTAGGTACTACTTCCTCTCCCATCGAGCGACGTGAATTTTGCTAAAGAAAAAAATGTAATCTAAGAAAGTTTACTTTCATTTTTCTAAAGAAGAAAATTTCCATTTTATTCTTTTCAGTTTCCTAAGAAAGTGGGCCAGTGTTTGCTGTGCATCGAAATTTTCATACGCCTCGAATTATAGGAAATCTAGTTAACAATAAAATGACTCCTTCTAGGGAAACCCTCTCACATAAATTTTCGATTAACGATTCAATTTTTGCTATGAGAGAAAGTGTCTTACACTTTTTCCAAGTAAATCCAAGTCTGTATTACTTTTAGGCGTGTGCTTGGTCGAGATGATAATCTCAGGGTTTCTCTTTGGTCACCGAGTATCGAGCGTGTGAGACGAAAAGTCAGCTCGGCGAAGGCCGCGAGCGACTTCCGCTCAATTCCGCGTCATTCCGTCTTGCTTTCGCGGAGGCGGTGGAGGCAGCCGAGCTTCCTCCTCGTCCTCGCTCTCGCCCTCGCCTTCATCCTCACCCTCGCCCTCGTCTTCGTCCGTGTCCGTGTCCGCGTTTCGATCCTCCCGCGGTCGATATATATGTATATATATATATATATATATATATATATATATATATATGCATGGACCTCCCATGATGATTCCAAGTGATTTTTCCGCCGTCGAGCAGAGTTAATGATCACACCTGGGGAACGGAACGACCCACGCGAACGTTTGCCCGAATAACGTACCCTAGATTCACGTCGTGTATGGAATATATAGATCCGCGAGTATGCGGGGTCCTTTTAATGACTTTGCGACTCACGACTGGGTCAAAGCATCGTCATCATTTTCGCACTAAATGAAAGGATTCTTTCGCGAAATTATTTACTTACATTCAAATAGCAACGGCATACTAGACGTTATAGTTTAACTTTCGTTAAAACCAATGTTTTATTCATCAATTTCATTTTTATGCTCTATTGTTCCCCTCTTAACGGTATACGAGCTTAGAACTTTAGTGTTGTCAAGATATTGAACGTTAGTAATTAAAAATTAACACGGGGTGACTTTCCGTGAAATTTTTGCTAAAACGTGTTCGAGATCTCAGGTATATATCAGTTACGATTTATGAGTTACGACTCCCAATTAGATGTGGCTCGTATCGCCACGTTGGCGATGAAACGCCCTATATACCTGCCGGAAATGTTGCGTTTTGTGCATTAGCGAGTACGATGATCCGGCGCGATCTACCATGTTTCGACGTGTATGCATGCGTATGCATATACACACACGTACGTATGTATACACGCGACCACCATCTCTCTTACCGAGGAGAGAACAAACCGTCGTATCGTATCCCACTGTCATTTGCTAAACCGTGGGTAAAGCCGCGTAATGGGTTTCAATTTCACCTTCAATAACCGAGCTTAATTAATTTTAATGCTGCGATATGGCGCAGATTGCTCGAGTAACCCACTTTTACCCTCGCTTAACCAGCTCGGATTCGAAGGGAGCTTCGACCTATTCGCACATATTGCAAAAATCACGATAATGCATTATGCATATGCATAAGATATTATTTGCAAGTTAAATAAGTAGTATTATATTTATATTTTTCATTTTAACGCATAATGAATTATAATAAAAACAGATAAATATAAAGACGCGCGCGCGTTAATAATAACGAAATGATTTCAAGTTTTGTTCACTCCCCAAGTGGTGAGTACCTACACAGGATGCAGCATAGTGACTTGATACAATGCTCTAACATGTAGGTACATATAACCCGAAGGTTGTACGCTCTTTTGTTAAATTTCCATTGTCGCGCTCATTGTGTCGCACCTTGTGCCGGCCGGGAAAGATCTTTCCACGGCCACTTTCTTACGCACTCTAGCATAGAGAGACGCGCTTCTTTACATACGTTCTTTACATACGTGTGCGATATTGCTATGCAAACCCAAACGATGTAACTGATTCGATCGATTTTACTTTTATTCTTTGTGCGTAATATAAGAGTACAAATATATTTCTTCGGAAAGAATTATTATACTTCCCCCTCAAAAGATCTTTCTTGACGAAATTGATTCTTTGTTGCATAGATTCTACTCTTCGACATTCTTTTCATATCTTTACTTATTCAACATCCTCGGAAAATTTGGAAAGTTATCTTTATCTATTCAATAAAATGGCCAACGACTTTGTTACCGATCACAAAGTCATTTGCATCATCGGATAATTTGTTCTCGATATACGGTAGCGTCGTCGAGTCGTTGAAAATTTGTAAGATTTAGAATCTGTTAAACAAAGCTCTATGTATTATTCGTTCTACGGTTGGGGAACAGAAAGAAATTGCATTCCAAATTGTACGAGACGGCTCAAACGTTAAGATCCCTAAGATTTAGGGCTCGTGTTACGAGAGAAAGAGAAGACTACTCGTGTGTCGAGGCTTGACTTACCTATCCAATTAATGTTGACGCATAGGCACTACCTGCCTGCCATATGCTACTTTCGGTGATCGTATTCGTATCATCAAGATGAAACCACGAAGCCATACGTTTCTTTGGGCGTTGAAAATATCGCCAATTAGTAACACTTTATATCAAAAAATTAACTCGTATTAAATCATAAGTAACTTTAAACAAATAAACTCTCACGGTATAGCAAACGTGTTTTACGATGCAAAATGGTATCTTAAAGATCTGAATACTTGAATATTTTAAGGCTTAAAATATTTCGCAGAGGTCAATGGCAATGCGCAAATTTTGATGTTAATAACATCTTAATTGGACCAACATCTTAACGTCTCTTCCGAAAGGCGGAGCCCAGTTTTATCTACCGGGAATCCTCTTCCCGGCAGGGAGCGCAGTGTCGGAAAATAATAATATTTACCTGATCTAGTGAACTCGAACCTGGTATTACAGAAAATACAGATTACGAATCTGGCGCTCTACCACTAGACCACACTGTCGCCTCTTTTTTTTTTTCCACGATTTCACGTATTTCACGATTAAGTGACCGCGATATTTTATAGTAACAGAATTTGAAGGCGTAAAATAAGTTGTAGGGACGCTGAAAGCCTATATCAATTTCCCCGTTATCGGGTCTGACGTGTCGCTCGGATCGTTCTGATAAAGCAAGTGTCGCTGAAAACACGTCAGTGCTCGACGAGTTCTGTCTAAACGTTTTCTTTCGATAAGAGATAGCACATCGGTCGCGGAAGTCCGCCGAGCCGAGATTTAATAGAGTCGTCACGATTGGATTCGTCATTGTCGATGAGACTCGTATAAACTAACCAGCTATATGAAAGCGAATCGTAATGCGTGCTCGCTTCTGCGACGTAGAATAAATTCGATATCCAATGTCGCGTGTACCGTCACTTCATTCGTCACTGCTTCCTCTCGCGCAGAATACTTTTGTTCTCTCTGCCGCGTTACAATGCAGCGTGATAATAAAAACGCAATGAAAACCGCGACGACGCAGAATTGCCATTTAAATACGTATGCGCGAGCGACATTCCTCTTCAACGCAGACTATTCAAATTGTAATTTATATAAAGTATATATGAATTATTATTTACGATTTAAGATGTGAATAAAAATGAGATTTGTTTCTCTTGTAAATATTTTACAACAGTGTTTGTTTATAGATTTAACACAAGTCTAAAATTTCAACAAAACTTACGATTTTCGCCTGGATGAAAATTTCAGCAATTCCGAAGAAATTGGTGTTATTTATTTGCTTTTTTTTTATATTGTTGCACGTAAAAATTTGTTTCGCGATATTATATTATGCGTTTCTCTCTTTGCGATTCTATCACCGTTCGTCTAGAGTCCAATCGCGATATTTTCCGGGGATAGTCAACAATAAAATACAATTATATACGGAACAGTGGCGATTATTTCATTCGATGTTTGGTGAAAGGTTAACGCTTCCCTGAGCATTACTGGAAATAAAGCGCAGTTTGCGTGTACGATAAGCTTTGTTTGCTATAGCCTACGCAGTCTCTAGCGATTGAGATTTACGGTTGTTTTACGCCACACGAAGAGCAGCTAAGGCAATGCCCTCCGAAACGCATTTGTTCCACTTTTATGTAAGTAATATATGGCGCTCTCAAACAGTCTGATGGCTACCACCGGCCGACAAAGAGAAAGAAAGAATCTCGACGTTACTTCCGGCTCTCCTGATACAATGCCGTTCGCGCTTTATGCTCTAAAAGTTTCAACATTCGCGCAGAGCATGATAAATCCGCGCCGCGCTGCGCGCGCGATCAGGAACGTGACGAATCCGCGATTCCGGAAGTAAAGTACAATATAGGTAAGAAAGTGTGCATTACGCATCGTTCGCCATCGTAAGCCATCACTTTGCATCTCTCGAAAAGTTCTCAGAAGATTATGCAAAAAAGAAGAAGATGATACGACGTTATAAATAGAGTGGATAATGAACATGTTTTTTTGAATTATCGACAGTATTTAAAGGATTGCCTAAAAGTGAAACTTGATCGAAAATGGCAGTTACTTCGTGAAAGGATCGCGATTGTTTGCGGCCGCTAGCATTTTCTCCGAAATGGAGAAATTCGCGGATAATACCATGTAATAATGTCTGTTTTAAGAGTTGATTTGACCGTGGCGATTCGTCTTCTATTCGTGAGTCACATTCGCAACATTTGCTGTAATCACGCGTGCCATAACGATATTTAACTGGGACTGCACCACACGCACACACATTTAGACCGGTAATTGTCGTGTGCAAGGCCGGTCGGTCTCTGACCCACATACGTCGCGTCGCGCGGCAGCTGATCGACAAAACCGCCGAATGCATCTCGATATCCATCGACGAAAATCGCGGGCTTCGATTCCAAGTTAACAAGGCGTTTGCTTGCGGGAGTTTGCTGAAATTATAGAGGAATTATTTCGAGAGAAATTGGTCGCAAGATTATTTTCTTTCATGGTACATCTTTTCTTCCATGGCACTTCCATGGTCTTTCCGCAATTCGCGATCTCATCGTCGATTCGCCAAAATATCGAGAAAATGATCGATGGCGTTTTCTCTGTCCGTCTGCGTTATCTATCCATCGTGCAACGCAAGCGTCCTCGAAACGCGGATCGCGAATCGCGACGGATGTTGCGGCCGACCGGGCATCGCGTGTTATCACTTTGCTTGACCGTGCATATACACGTAGTAGCAGCAGGATAGTTGAGGAAGTGGCGATATCTCGCCACATCCTACCTCGTCCTGTTCCCGTTTTGCCAACGGAGGGAGTGCACTGTTCAGGCTGCCTCTCAGCCCAGTGAAAGCGACAGTGCGCGAGCTCTTCCGCGGCCGCGGCCGCGACCGCGGATCGAATCGCAGACATTTAATTACGCCACGCGGCGCGCAAGCTGTGCGTGGTGCTTGCTCCGTTTCCGATCGGTTGTACCGATTACGCGATCCCTGATAATAGCGATCGGTGCGACAAAAATGGTCGCTTAGCGAGAAGGAGCTCTTTGCGCGATCATGTGGGACTCCCGCGAAAATTCCTTCTCCAAAATCGGCAGGGCGAGATGGTCCTACGAGGCTTACTCGTCCGATTGTGAGAATCAGGCCCAGTGTCGAGACACGTTCGCCAGGATGCGTCCTTCCGTAACGCTGCAAGAAGATCCCGCGTCGCAGCAGCGTGTGAATGTGCAACAGCGTTCGAGCTATCGCCAGCAACGATCTTCTTGGCAACAGGATAGCCGTTCGTGGTACACAACGCACGTCAATTTTCTCCTTCGTCCTTCGCCTTCTCGCTCCTCGCTCCTCGCGATATTCTTCTGCAGAGACTTGTTTCTTTCTTTATGAACGACGCGACAATCTAATCTAAAGGATGTCTGAACAACATTTTTGAGATATTCCTTTTTATACGCTCATGTTATCCGGTCTCATGTACTCGCAGCAATTGTTCGTTAAAGTTAAAATGGTCACGATGCGCGCGCGACTATCAGAAATGCAGAGAAATCACAAGTGGGAAATATCGAGATAAATGTATTCGGAGAAACTACGTATAATCTACGTTTCGTCGATTTTATTTTTGAGCAGAAGAAAAAAGTGATAACAGTGCGATGCGCGTACCGCCCACCGTTCAGCCTGGCTGCAACATTCGCCCGGTTACTTTGTTTATTTCGTTAGCTCTTTAGATATATAACAACTACTTCGATTCGTGCAAATATATTTTCTTTGCTTTACATTTGAATCTTTAATTCTTTTTACTCTTGCATCAATAATTAAATTAATCGAAAAATATCACTGACAACTTTGGCACTTTTCAACATCGATGGAATGATTCTTGTTCTTTATCCCCCTCGAGATAACATAATGAAGAGGACAAAAGAACGCGCGAGAGAATAATGACGGACGACCGAAACGCAGAAGGAATTAATTGACCAAAACGCAAAAACCAACTGTTCTGTCGTTTACAGCGAAGTGAGCATATCATCCGCCCGCGCGTCGGTGATGGTGTACGACGACGTGAACAAGAAATGGATACCGAGTGGCAGCTCGTCCGGTTTGTCCAAGGTTCAGCTCTATCACCATCAGGTGAACAATACGTTTCGCGTGGTTGGCAGGAAGCTGCAGGACCACGAGATTGTCATCAACTGCGCGATCCTCAAGGGACTCAAGTACAATCAGGCCACGGTCACGTTTCACCAGTGGCGGGATAACAAGCAAGTCTACGGGCTCAACTTCTCCAGTAAGGACGACGCCGATGCCTTCGCTCGGGCAATGCTCCAGGCACTCGATGTAATTCACAACACATTTCTTTCATCTTACAATCTTACTAAAATTAATCCTGGTTTACTATCCCGGATTTTCAACTATCCATTTTGGAGTAGTTTTAGCATCGTTAACGTATCGTCAAGTTATCACGACGATTTAAGATTGTAACTTGCTATAACTTTTATTGGGAGGGACAAAATTTTCTGACAAACATTCATTTGGGTTATCTCGGATTAACCATTAACCGGAAACGAAAAAAGAAACTTAGGGATAAAAACCAATGTTCGTTTGTTACCGTGGGATATTGATTTTAGTTCACGGTAATTACAATTGCCGACTTTGCTAAGCGTTGTCATAATTGGATATATCATCGTTAATTAGCTTTTAATTGACCATCACGTCTTGTGGCGATGTTGCGTAGGTGCTGAGCAATGGTAGCAACATATCAAGAAGTCTCGCTCCGACAACCACCACGACTACTCAGCAAACCGCCTATCAGCAGCAACAGCAGCAACAGCAGCAACAACAGCAGCAGCAGCCACAGCAGAGCCAGGCAACCGCTCAATATGAGGAGGACATGGGATACAGGTACGTCTCGTTCCTTTTCTTTTTATTTCTTTTTTGCTTTCAAACGATTTACAGCGACTATTATCTCGTCACTGCAATTATTTCCTGTCACGAGATATAATACAGCACACACAACGTCCAGTCGATTCACATTATTCGTTTTTGAACGAAATGCAGGCGACCTTGCTTCTTTCTAGTTGAAACGTTTTCTTTAAATATAACAAATTAGTGTGGAGACACTAGACATCACAAGGCAGAAGTTTTTGATATACATGATGTCGTAGTCATTATATAGGATGATATAGAAGCGTAAAAGGTTTATAGGGTGACAACCTACTTTACGAACATAGGCCCATTTTAATTTCCCCATCGTTCACCTAAAGCAAGTCACACATCTGTCCTGACTGGTTGCAGTCAAGGTCGTAACGCGCGGATCTCCTTGTCCCTGAGCCATCTGCCTACAGGAGGCCAGACGGCCCTGCCCGTGGGCTCCGCTACCACAACCCCCGAACATCACGTGACTGTTAGTGGTGCTGTTGGCACCGTTATTCAAATGGGCTGTGCGCGTGGCTCACCGGGCGATGGACACACGAGGTGATCTTCCCGTTCTTTTAACCCGTAATAACCTGAATTGTTTAATTAACTACAATCGGAATATCTTTTGTGCAATATGTAATTAAATAACGCGACACAAAAAACTATGAATATCTATCGAGAAGCAATATTTACAAATGTACTGAAATATGTTTTTATAAAGATTTTTCTAAAATATGTCCAGAAGTTATTGATTTAGCAGTGTTGTGCCATATGACACAGCATTAGGTTAATATGGGTTGAAGATCATGCAGATCTATCTAGGACTCCTGATTCCCCCTGTAGTAAAGACTGCAGACATTAATCATGTTAGAGTAACCATTTTATCCACGTTGTCTCCTTTCATCTTCTCCCTTTCCCTTTCGTGTAGTTCCTAAAGGATGTTGCGATTTAGCGATTTTAATCAACCGACTTCTTCCTCCTCTCTTTTCTTCTCTCTTTCGTATGTATGGTGAATCTACGCGCGAGACTCCAGCTATGTACCGTGAAAACGAGGATCGGCGGAAAGATATTTACGCGATGTCGAAAATAAAATCACAGAGACGGAGCAGGAGAATTCGCTCCGTCTGTTGCACCCTGCGCTTCTCAAAATAACTTTAATACATTGCGCGACCAAACTCGGTATTTTTTTCTCCGGATTTTCGTGGACGTTTTTTACAAAATTCAGGACATTCGATAAATTCGATATCAAAACAGTTGTCGGATCGCCTAAATATATAAACTTACCAGAGATAACAAGTTACATACATAGCTATATTAGCTTGCTCTATTTGGAAAGTACCTTGCGCCATATGATGAAAACATAACGGATTAATATTGTTTTTAGCTCCTTAGGGTTTGTATAAATTGATATCAATATTTAAACGCCCTAACATTAGTTTATGACGTAGGGTAAAAGTATTCTATTATCGCTGAAATATATTTATAGCGAAATAGGAAATAATCTTTGTAGCACAATATTATTTAGCATGTTAGCGTGCGACATAATTAAATTTACCTCGTTTATATAATATATTTTTTTTCTCTCTGTATCAGTTTTGGGAAATATTTGTCAAGTCGGTTAAAGTGAATTTTTAGTGCAATCTATATATAGGATTATGGTGATCTATTATGTCCATTATATTAGTTGGCTGGCCCTACTATGCTTTGCATCAACAATGCATTATGCATCGATGAAAAATCATTTTGTAACCAATTTGTATTTCCATTTGCGTAGAACCATGACTAGAGAAGACGTGGCAATAATTCAGGAACGCAGAATGTCCCAGCAGAGTCAAGGTATTTATTAGCACAATAAATGTTATATATATGTATATATACATATACATATATCGAATATTATATATAAAATATAATTTTACAATGGGCGCAGATGTATGTGCGGATATTGTATAAATGTATTTGAATTATAAAACACTATCCCCTAGAGATGTCAAAATTCTATTATATATATATATATATATATATATATATATATATATACATATAAAATTCAGAGATCAAATTTTCTTTGTAGCAACTGGAAGTCCCAATCCCATATCACCGAGTTGCCCACCTGTTACACAGCAACAGCAACAGCAGCAGCAGCAGCAACAGCAACAATCTGGTCATCATCGAACTTCGTCGGCACCGCCGGCTCCACAACCGCCTCAACAACAGCAACCAGCATTACAGACTATGCAAGGTGTCGGCGGTATGGTTCCAGCCGCTCCGCAAATGTCGGCTGGACCGGGAGTCGGTCCCCCGGTACCGCCGCCCCAGCCACCGATTGCACCTCCCGCTCCACCATGCCCGCCGACGATGATGAATTTTAGTTCGTCCGCGGCGCCGGTACCACCAATGATGATGAATCAGTATGCACAATCACCGTCGTCCCAGTCGAACCTTGCGAATCAGCAGTCCCAATGCCAGCCTATCTATGTTACTAATCAGGCAAACCAGTATGGTGCCACGCCTGCAAATAATCAGTATGCGAGTGCCACTGTTGCTGGTAGTGGCAGCGGCACAGGAAGCGGTGCGGCTTCCGTCGTGGGCCAGAGCCCGAACCAATTTCCGCCGTCCGGCAGTCAAAACAACTTCTACGGTACTAACAGTCAGACGAGTAATTACACTACTAGCGGACAGGTTAATACAGGCCAATACAGCCAATCGGTTGGCAGTCAGGCCGCGCAATACAGCAGCGGCGGTGGTAATCAGTATGGAAGTAATAGCTCGATAAATCAGTACGCCGCTGGTCCACCATCCGGTCCGGCAAGCCAATATGCGGTCGCGCAACCCGGTCAATCCCAGTATGGTACCAATATCGTATCTCAGGCGCAAGCACAGTACGGTGGTACCAGTCAGGTACAAGCGGCCGCTACAGCGGGTACCACGAATCCGTATGGGACACCGTCAAATTCGGTGAATCAGTACGCTACCGGTGGGCATCACACGGTCAGCGCTAACGCTTATGCTCCTATTGCTAGTGGTGGTCCGCCGCCGCCTCCGATGATACCGCTAGTCGGATGCGCCGCACCGCCTCCACCGCCACCACCGCCTGTACCTAATGCTAACAGTTCTACCGCTGCTGCCAGTTCCGGCTCGTCTATCAGTTCCTCGAATGATCCTCCACCTGACACCAACTCATTAGCCGCTGCCCTTCAAGCACGTCTTAAGAAGAAACAGGTAATTTTCCTTTCTTTTTTATTTTAATCTTCTAATTGATATATATATATATATGTCATATAATCTTCTAATCGATATAATTGTCGATATAATTGTTGTTTGTTTGCAGAAACGAGATATGATGTTATGTTAAATTAACATGTTTAATATGTAAATGAAAATAAAAATGCGCAAGTAGGATAATAACGAATCTTTTTCATCACTAGCAACAATCGCAACCAGTGGAGAATAGCGGCTCGAGTACCAGTAGTAGTGGAAGCGGCGGCGGAGGCAATTATGGCACCTTAGGGAGAGGTGGAGGCGGTGGGATGGCTTCCATGATGGATGAAATGGCCAAGACTCTAGCACGTAGACGGGCTGCCGCCGAGAAAAAACAACCCGAACAGCCATCGGTACGTAAACATCCATTGTGTAACTTGGACATTCGGAGATTGACAAATGCATCGATAGATCGGTGAGAGAGAGAGAGAGAGAGAGAGAGAGGGGGGGGAGAAAAAGCGCTAATCGAACGATTTTTTTACAGGAACCGGAAAGTTCGCCAGATAAGAAGTCTTGGGACAAGAACAATGCGTCGAATAATAAGTTCTCCAACGGCGCCGAATCGCCAAAATCGGTACGCAAGAGGTTCGGTTCGGCCTCGGAGGATACTCTTCTTAAAGTAAATGGTGTTAATGATGGAACTTCGCTCACTGCACAAGAGATGGAGGCCTTCAAGGTGGAGATAATTAAAGAAGTACGGAAAGAATTCCAGAAGATGAAGCAAGAAATAATTGATGGTATTACTGCAACTATGCAAAATCTTTAGCGATTTACAAGACGTAAATGCAAAAATTTTTGTTTTATGAGAAATATTTTATATTTCCAGCCGTAAGAACAGAACTGAATAAGAGATAAAGAAGATGATAAAGAAGAGAGATAAAAGATACAAAACCGAGTTCTCAAAATCGAAAGGAATGAGACGAAACAGAAAAAAGTTCATGAGAGTTATGTGACTAGAATGCTCGATATCAAAGCGGTATCATCGAGAACCACTTATAGGTTTTTACAACGTATCTGCGAGAATGTAATATGGTTACATTCATGTATATCGGACATTTATATGTAAGTAAATTAATCTTAGTGTCTTAAGTGGCCGTAATCTTTTCGTTATTTGCTACATAACAATCGTAACAAAACGTTGAATCAATTGAGTTTTATTTCATTCAGTTTCCGAGAAAATCGATTTGTTTATACGCATAAAGAATTAAGAGAAACCCTTACAGATTCTGAGCGAGAGAAATACTTCAATGAGAATATAAAATAAATATACGCACAATGAAATACTATTATATCGCTTCGTAATTTAAAGGAATATCAATAAAGACCAAAAAATGGTGTACTATTTATAGTATAAATGAGAGAGAGAGAGAGAGAGAGAGAGAGAGAGAGAGAGATATCGCGATTTCTATACATAAACATCTATTATAATGTCCTTATTTCTCTCTCTCGCGACAAGTTTATAATCAAGGCCGGTCAAATGAAAAATTGTATAATTAAGGTTGATATTACTCGACCCAATGAAATGATCCAACTCTATGAGTTTTAGCGTGAGAATTATTTAATTTCCAAGAAGAAACTCAATTATTTCAACGTTCAAGTTACGCATCGTATGTTTTTTATTGCATATGGTCAGGCAGGGTTTTTCTTGTATGTCAAAACATTCTTTTACATAAAAACGATCTCATTGTAGAACATTCTATGTAGAATTCTTTCGTCAATGACGTGGCATGTATTTTCTTCGCATTTTTGCTTTTGCTTTTACTTTATCGACGCGATGTTATACGCTGCCATCTTAATTTATGCAAAACATTGCATTGTCGATTTCTGTCATGACGCGAATTAATCTTTGAAAATATAACAGGCGAATACATTCCAAGAAACACACCTCGTTCTCCGATATTGCGCTAATCTCTTAGACATGTTGAACGTTGTAAATAGCAATAACGACGATACGCGGATGCCACGATCGTTGATTATGAAGTTCTCGACAACATTGCGCTTAAACGATATATAGTTAAGAAATCTCCGTGTTTATCCATTTTTGGATGTCGAATATCTAAATTGCGATTCACGTTTTTTGCATGTTTAATATGACGAGTTGTTCTCCAAGAAAATTATTGTCGTAATTTCCTATATTGAAAATACTGTTGCACAATTAAAGATAGTTTCCGGTTGATTGAAAATTTTCTTGAAACTCGGCATTTATAATTGTAGTTTCATAGCTTTTCCTATGATTAGTAACAACTTCTATCCAGCTTGCTTTCAACGAGCACTTTTATTTAGACAATTTGATTCGCTCGCGTGCACAAATACGTTGCTGAACATCCATATGATAAGTAATTTATTTTTTATATTATCTTTCTCGAGGCTCTATTTATTTTATTTTACACTCTCAATACATATGAATGTCATCGCGACCAAATTTTTACGCAAAGAATCCTGGCTTTCACCATTCGATCAATTCAACAGCTAGAATGCGATATGCAATAATTACACTTGATTCATTCATTATTATCGCGAATTATGATTATTATTATTAATACCGACTGTATTAATATATTAATACTGAAACGTATTTTCTACTTTATCAAAACATCTGCATAAGATATATTACTGGCTATTGGCGAACATCTGTGGAAAATCACGCCAATAAAAAAACAATCTAACTAGTAATTTAAAAGATTTAAAGAAATATAATTTGATATATAATATTATTTAATAAAAGATATTTGTTTCTTATACAAATCAATATTCACTATTAGATAGAAAAATCTTTTGTGACAGTCCGACATTCATCACTGAGCCAAAAAGCTGTATTATGTGCGAAAGATCGCTTTATATCTATGTAAATTGCTTTTTTATCTGACAACAATCGGTCAATTTTCTACAAGTGTTTGATTAATGTCCGGTAAAATGTTGACTACGAGTAATGTGGAATAAGCATGTATATCTACCCATTTTTTATCTCGTAAAATCCATTTTGTACGCGAGTTTTCCGTTAGTGGACGTCTACCAATTCTCATAACTTTGAAGGCTGAATTTTACACGGTTTTTTATTACGCAATGCTCTACTGTGCTTTATTACGTACGGTTTTATTACATTGGCACGCTAGTTTATGATAAGCGTAATCATAAGAACTCTTGATAATCATTCCGAAAGAATTAGATGAAAGACAATTTCTAGTCGAATCATCGGAGTGAGAGATACAATTTCTCACGGAAAGATATAAAATTTTGACAGCACAAGCGTCGATACAGTTTATCTTTAAATCATCTAAATGTTGCATAATTTATCACTTATTTTTTATCGATTATCTCTTTTTTATTTTTCACTTAAATATTGGTTATAATTTTGCCTAATATGTTCGATACGCGTGTGACGTATTTAACATTTATTTCCTTCCTATACTCCTGCGAGATAATAATTTGCGTTCCACGGCGCATCGCCGGTACATCCCTATGGGATGTATCGAATATTATGATCGATAATCGAAAGACACGTATGCAATTTACAAATGCACGAGTGCGCGCAATTATCTTTTTATATAGGATATACTTCTTTCCTTCCTTCTTCTTTATTTCTCGAGGCATTCCTTTCCGCCCCGTTTTACTACATATTTTATACTCCACCACCTTTGTACATATAAATTCATCTGGTGTGGATCTTCCATTATAATGTGTATTTATTTTATTCATTTTTCTCTTTTTCATTCTTCCTCTTTTCTTTCTTTTTCTTAAATGGAGCTGTCAATGTGTATGAGAGAGGGAGAAAATGTGAAATGTATGTTGCTACGAAGGGTTAAGTCTTTTTCGAATGTTCCTCTAGCCGCAACTTCAGAGCTCGTTCTCTTATTATCGTTGCTTATGTCCTACGCTTTTCATCTCTGTCCTTTTATTCTTTTCCCTCCTGATATGCAGGATGTTTCACGTAATTCGCCCTCTACAGAATGACAGAATTTGCCCAATTTCGAGACGATTTTTCCTCAATTAAAACAAACTCCATCTCGTGTTTGTCATTTTAAATATTTAATGATAAATATCGTAATAATTAAAAAATCTCGAGTTAATTATGCTGACATAAATTAAATTTGAAATTAAAGAGAAAGACGAGAGAGAGAAAGAGGGGGGGGAGAAAGAGAGAGAAATATACTATGTATTATAAGTAAAAATAAATTATATATATATATATATATATATATATAAAGTAGAAGAATATTTTTTAATAAAGATATATATATATATATATATATATATATATATTATATTTATATTGTATTTATTATACGTTTCTCTTTAAATTTTAATTCGAGAAAAGTTCTGTACTTTTCGCTCGTAACCCGAGAAATATATTGGCATATCGATAGTTTTAGTTGAGGAAAGATCTGCCCCAAATTGCTCGTAGAATTTGTTGTTAAATTAAAATTGAGCACAGTCGTCGTGAAGCATCGTGTATATTAACGATACACGCATAACCGCGCATTGATGACATTTGCTTCTTTTCTTCCTTTTACGCGGCTGTCTGCCGTTCTCGTTAATATAACGCATTTTTATCGCGTCATTAGAGTCTACACGATGTTTGCGTACTACGCATTATCGAGGTTTGTGCGATATGCATATTAGGCGCGCATACTTTTTTTCGCACGTAGGTACAGTATATTAAGTACATGCGTATAGTGGAACTATAATTTTCATATCATAGTCTTAATGCGAGTATTAAGAGTGTTTTTTTTTTTTTGTAAGATTAAAAAAGTTATTTAAGGAGAGCGGGCCGAGAAGGCTTGGATAATAACGAGGAGGACGGTGATAAAAAAAGGGTTGACCAAGGCCATTAATAAGCATTGTGTATTGCGAAGTTAAAATGTCAACGATCGAATGCATAAACGACTCTAAATTCGACACGTTTAAGACGAGTGAAACCAGCGACGAAGATCTTTGATGATTTAATTCGCGCGTCGTTTCATCTATTTCTTTCAAATTGTCAACAAGCAATTCTGTATAAAATTCTGTATATATATATATATATTTTTTTGTTTTCGTCGCAAAAATACGGAGTGTTTTACATTTCGCGCTGTTTCTTCTAAGAATTATTATTTATTATTTTTCAAGCGGTAAATATACAAATTATATAAAGTCGATGACTAGAATCACACAGTCTCGAACACTTTTGAGGATTAACGTGCAAAGAGAATTAATTTCGTTAATATAAGCAGTTGTCTAATGTAATAAAAATAAGTGCATGACGATGTAATTTTTTGAAAATTTGCGCGTATTTTCCATCGTATATATTCATGCAACATCCATTTATTAACAATTGTCGCCGGCTTCACTCGTGTGAGTGAAAATGTTGGTGTTTAAGCTGTGCTTAGAAACGTACGTACGGAATGACTGCGAATTAACATGTGTAAACATTAATTAATAAGCTGTGCCGTAAGCATCACGATACCGCGAAGAATTCTATCTTCCACGGTATCCTTCACTTTTAAACGTCGCTTCGTCCTGCCTTTGACATAAGCGATATGTGAAAGAATCGCGCATTCATTAAGTAACATTAGAGACCATGAATTGGGACGAGCGACTTGCACGCGATACATGTGGTTTTCTAGTTTAACGGAAATATTCAAATGCATACTCAGATAAAATTTCTGGATCATCGGTATTCCAATAAAATTCGCGCGAGCGACGAAAAGCGAGCGAAAGTGACTTTTGTCATGTAAAATAAAATAATTACCCGCCGATAATTACCCGAATGCGCAAAGCGTAATCACGAGGCGCGCGAATTGTCGAAACTATCTAGCTTTTGCGTAAGAGAGAAGGGAATTGTTCGAAATCGATGTATATGTATGTGTGTGCGTGTATATACCTTTTTTACGCACACGTATATATCGATTTATAAGTTTGGATTTCGATGATAGAGATACGTGAAAACGGTCTCCGCGTTTACTCTTGGCATGGAAAGAACGATCTGTATGACGTAAAGATACATTTTTGCAGTATCGAACATTGAACTCGATGAAATTATCGCTGCCGAAAGAAGCGCGTGTGCGAGGATACATTATGCGAATCATAAGTCGCCGTTGTTGGCATGCCGAACTTTACCTCGAATTGTGATATGTTGTGCTGAATGATCGCGTGTGAATCAAACAGCGTCCGTCAACAGCCATCGACTGCCAAACCCTCGAGATTTCTCTCATAGATTCCTCGCAGCGTGCGTTAGGATTCGGAGCTTACGGCTGAGAGAGCAGCTCATCCCCCCGCCCCCTCATTGTATAATCAGCTCCTTTTCTGTCTATTCTTTCAACATGAGGCCGGAAGAATAGTACGAGTACGATTTGTACTTGCTAACCGTTGTTGATCATCTACACGGGGACCACATCGATTTTATTCGGTGCTGAGGAATCTGGCGACGGTATCCTTTCAATTTCATGACGCACACTTTTGTCATTTGTTCGTCAAGATAAAATCTAAACGTTTCTGTACTTTTTTTTTTTTCTTTCCCTGTCCCTTCTTGCGAATAATTCATTTTTCGCACAAACGCAAGAGCTAAATCATGAGCTGTAATGACGCGTAAGCACCGAAGGAGTTACGAACGGTTTACTTTTCTCAAAGTGGACGAGACGAGCTCAAGGACGCCGCGAAGTTAATGTAATATTTTAAGTGAATGAGATAAAGAGCGACAAAACTACTTTGTATCGGAAGATACGTTCTTTTAATTGTAGCGAAAGCGCCAACTACAGCGAGCACCGAATATGGCTACTACTTCGTTTCGTAAGACGTATCTTGAAAATATTTGTATGTAAATGAATGACAAAACAATAAAAAGAGTATACGCTGTATAAGCCTTCTCTTTCTCTTTCTTTTTATGTAATATTATTATATTAAATTTTATATTGACACGTCGTTTGCTCACAATAATTGCTCGTTTTATTCGGCAACTATATCTTGGTGAAGCTTAAAGAACGACGTTTAGCGATGATATGTTTATTCGTTGCCAGCTGCCTTTCTGATAATTATAACTGCAGTTGAACGTGGAATAACGAAGGAGAACCTCTTGATTAAAAATAAGGAGATTTATGTAGATTTCGAGTTTGCGTGTTTTTACGCACGTGTATCGCGTGAATGAAATATTTCTCGCAGCTATTTTTAGATGGGCGTCATCGCGTTTATGCGCTATCTACAGCTGAAGCGAAGGCAATCGCTACATTGTTTTTCATATGAAGAAAATCGAATATCAAGGATACTCGTATATAATATCAAATCCCAATTAAGAATTTCAAGCGTCATAACGTAAGTTAACGATTCGACGTAATATAAATTAATAATATAATGTAATAATCTAACGAGAGAGAATAGATAAGATAGCGTTATAGGGTATATATATATATATATATATATATATATATATATATATATATATAGGACGAGTTACAATTTTATTAAAATCTGAAATCGTACGAAAGCTTACGGCATGTTGCGAGATAATGCACATCAATTGTCTGGCTCATTGTCAGTTTGATTAAATTGCCCTGGCAACAGTACGTACTTTTGCCAGTTTCATTCAACAATCAATTTTCAACGATGATCACAATTATTCGGTCTCGTTTGTATCATCCGAGGTTACCAGATCTAAGCAAGTTGAATATTTTGCATACGATATGATTCTGGTATCGCAACTATTTACGACGATGATGAATCCTTCATTGCGTCATCGGCACGTACTGACTCAATCTTCGACACACACGTACATATATCTTTTTTTGATTACACAATTATTTACATTGGCAAAACTTATCATAATTTATGACATGACATATGTGACAGTCAATATCTAAAGATCGCGCGTGACTTACAATCAGATTATTCAACCATCTCAAGAGAGAGAAATGTACAAACAAAGAAAAAATTTAATAAGCAACGAAGATAATGTTTCATATCCCCAAAAAATTTCAATTTTCTTATATTTAAGAAGATAATTTTTCCAAACACATCCGGATTACCATACCTTGAGCTTGAAAATTTGTTTGAGATTCTTGTCGGTTTCCATAGAAGGTCCTATCATTTATTTTGGATATCATTTCATCTATAGTTTTTCTAAAGGTTGTTGTGGCGACAATAATATCCATATCTTTATAAAGAGAAATTACCATAAGCCTCTCCCTGATTGTGAGCTGGATATAATTGTGAAACACAATGGCCCAAAGATTGTTCAATTTTGCATTATCATTGAAAATATGTTTATATAGGATGCAGTAATATATAATGTCTAGGATTGCACGTGTGCTACTATAGAGTAGAACTATTTCTTTCGTCTCTACAGTCTACATATATCTTTTTGCAAAAACTATTCTCATTCCTCCGTTTGCCACCATCAAGTACCTATATACCGAATCTGAGACTACATCCATTTTGTTTTAAGCGCAAAAAGCGTAAAACAATGTGGCTTAAAGAAATGGATCTTATTCTACGTAGCGTATCAAAGTAGCGGACGATTCGTCGCGAGACGCGAGGTCGACCGCGACGGGTGAGATGCCATGGTGCTGCGCAGCGGATCGATATGAGGATTGGGGACCGCGGTTAGGTATACCACCCGGCCGCAATCGCCGCGCCGCGGCATATAGGGTAATAGGGCAAATCAGAAACTTGGCGACACTTTGAGTTTTTCAGACTAAAGATGTAGAAAAGTGAGCAATTAAGTCGGAATTGAGAAAGAAAGGATATACTTTTCCGAAGATGCATTAGCGATTGATCGGTTCAGATGATCGGTTCAGACTGACAATGAGAATATGAGATATGTTTATGTATTGGAAGAAAATTTTTAAGAGTCCGGTAAAGAGATGATGATATTATATTGTGCAAGTAACGTAATCGATTGTTTCTTCCTGTAATAACAATTATTGTCTCTCTTGTCACCGGTGTAATGCGTAATTTTGAATTATCCTATACAAACTCAGTACCCCATGAGCGGTGCACGTAGTTTGTATCAACGTTTATATTTCTGAATACATGAGATAAAGTTTCAATAACCTACGATTAGAACGAGAATGTTCTCAGTTTGTATTTAAAGCTCAAAATCCAATAAGTGATTATAGTTAAAAAATGCTTGAAAATTCTAGGTCCACAACCATGTTGACCCATTTTGCACCTCTTTAGGAAACCTCTTAGGAAGTCTCACAATCAGTTAATGTGGAATATAAGTCTAAAGAACCTCTAAAACGTGTCCGAAAGAATTTTTCGTTAAGGAAAAGTCGAAAACGGTTCGAAACGGCTTATAACGGGTTCAACAATCCTATACTAAACACTCTATATTTCAAAATGTAGAGAATATGCGATATTTGGCATATCCTCTCCAAGATAATCTTCCCGATCATACTGGAGCCTAATCTTGTGATGCAGGCTAAAAAAGCGCCGCGAGAGGTGGCACAGTGGCTCAGTGACACGGGGTCGAAGGGGTGCTCGAGAGCCAAGGTAGGATTCTGGCGGGGGTTGCCCCTCCGACTCCCAAGTCCGAGCGAGTGGCGAGTGGCGACGGGGACGGGATCGGCCGATTAATCGAAAGTCAGAGTCAGACTGTCGCGGACCGCTGCGACGCGACGCGACGCTACGCGACGCGACGCCGGCGTCGAGCGAAGCGCGGAGCGTCCATTTTCCGCGAGGCGGTAGGCGTCATCGTTGTCGTTGTTCATCATGTTCTGGATCTGGAGTGAAACCAAGTGTCAGATGTGAATGAGACACGCCGCGTTCGAGGGTGCCGCGAATCTGTGCGATCAGTTGACGTGATTGTTAATTAATTACGCGATTATTGATCTACGTTGGATTCGAGATTGAGGGTGATTCTTCAATAATTATCTAATGCTAATGATAGATTTGATTAAAATACTACATAGGGTGAGAGATATCACATAAAATTCGGTAAAATAATTGTTGTGCATTAAGCTCTCTTTCGTTTTTCTAAATTGCCTGTTGTTCGAAGATCTAATTTATTTTAGACTGCAGTTGCATCCGGATTGCGGATGCATTCAAAGAGACGCAATGCGCCGAGGTACTGCGGCAGCTATGCCGGTTCAAACGCATTCCAATTTTCAGCGTCCAGGAAAATCCGTCGTTTTCCCGAAATCGCATTTATTATTTTATATATATATATATATATATATATATATTCTTCGTTGTTTCCCTCGTGAAAGATGAAACTCTATTACTCGGACATTACGTTTCAAATGATTTCGATACAGCTACATATTTCGGAGATTTCGGAGCGACGCTGCTTGACGCGAATCTTTCCACGAAAGCAAGTCCCATTGTTCCACAATCTTCTAAAGCAACCGGCGATAATTAACAGACACGCTGAAGAAATCTCCCTTTGTTCGCGTAACGAAAGTCGTCTTGCCCAGATTAATCAATACCCAGTATCATATTTGGAGCTGTTCGTGATCGTGGAAATGTGCGTGTATGAGTGTACGCATATACCCAAGACTCGCCGACTTGGAAACGGTTACCATGCAATGAAATTGCTCGAAATGAATAATCGCTTTTCTGCACAAATCTCTAGACACGTTCTGGAGATTGAGATCAATCGTCGCGTAATCAGGTCACGATTAAATCAATAAACTTCTTCTCGAAAACCCCGATTTACCAAAACTAGTTTTAGGCAAAAATAGTTTTCTTTCCATGATAATCAATTAGTAATATTCAATTTCGGAAAGCTGAGTATTTCATTCATTAGAATTGGAAAATAAATTGCTATTGATGCATTTTTTCCGCGATTTTTTTGAAAAGTAAACGAACGTGACGCAGCAATTTTTATTTCTTATAAAATTCACTATGATATCTAAAGTTTTTATTTTATTTATATTAATTTCTAATTTTGCTTGTATTACCGAAAAATTATTTCGAGTTAACGCGTTTATCCGCATTTTTTATGTATAAAAAGTGCCGAGTCTACATCGCTTTTCGGAGCATTGACATTTTCTGATCGAGAACGAGATATCTTTGTCGATCATTCCTCACGTGGCGGCGCGGCGCGGCGGGCGACAAATCTGTCGATAGGATTCTTTAAGATATATCGAGATATAAGAATAAGATATAGTAGCGTGTGTAAAGTTGATATCACTAAGCTGATGGATTCAAAGTGATAGATAAGGAGATGGAGGAGCGAATGCCGAAACTCGACTACGCCATGACCGCGATATAGAAATCGAACGCGCACGCTTTCCACGTGCTATAAACGGTCAAGTGAAAGTGTAACGACACTTGGAGTAAGACATTCACCAGGTTTCGCGGTATCGCTTTCAAGATCGTTTATCGAACGGTGAATGTATCGCGATCACGTCGTTTGACAGAATAATTAAGAAAGAATAATCTTTTTGACCGAACAGCACTGTGCGTAAAACACTAACAGTGGCCATTAAAAGAAATAGAGATAGAGACTAAAAAGAGTCGATTACTTTCAATATTCATGTTCAAAAATTAAGCAACTTTAGTCTTATTATCTAATGAATCTGAAATAATTTAGATTTTCACACGTGTCTTACATTTGAAGATCAATATTTTCTTCTTTCGTTTTATATTTTATGTGTCTTATTTTTTATCCTTATTTTCTTTTTTACACATCAATACGCGGAATGATTTAGTCAATAAAGACTTTTGGACAGTTTCGTTGTGTGTGTGTGTGTGTGTGTGTGTGTG
>NJRP01001554.1:25701-36626 GCA_003063835.1 Aphaenogaster floridana
GTGTGTGTGTGTGTGTGGGAAGAGAATTATTTCAATCAACATTTTCATTATTCTGTTTTTTTACTCGTTCGTTCTCGACGGTTCTAATTGAACTTTCATTGCCCTCTTCATGGCTGACCCGTCCCATTGATCTCGACCATTGATCGACAACTCGAGATTGAATTTGAATCTCTCGCTAGAGTGACGAGCAACAGCGAGGATTCCTCTTCTCCGTATGATCGATAATATTTTTCTGTTCATGCAATGCGCGCACCTCCCAATCTATCTTTCGAGTGAGGGAAAATTATGACAGTCAAGTGATAAGACATCGCCAAGGTTGCTGGCGAACAATTCTCGCTGTTGCGTCCGCTCGTCGTTACCTGTTATCGCTTAATAACCACCAACGATACAACGATAGCCGGCTAAAAATATTTGTCAAGAGTAACGGTGCGGTGCAATATACGTAATATAACTGTAACGTAATTGTAATGAGACTTTTATTCTTTGAATTTCTTATTGGAGCATCAAGCATATCTGGTCTTTATGTTTCTAAAGACCAGACAAAATGATATACCTTTTTCAGAATTAAAGAATTCTGAAAATATTCTCATAGAATTAGATGTTAATATAAGGTATAGATAAACACATATACACATATATAAAAGAAATTTGATAGAGAATTAAAATATTGATAATTGGGAATAATCTTCAATGCGTGAGAAAACAAACTCGAACTCGTTGTCAGAAGCAAAGCCTCGCGTCTCCAATAGATGAAGCTTGTACGAATACGCCGATTGCGATACGTGTCAACTTGCGTGACATTATCCACAAACATTTTATCAGCCGATGTCGAATATCGAGTTTTTCTTATTTTACAGCCTACTCACTATCCGAGTATCCTACCGCTGAGATTTTATCTATCGAATGTCTCTTTTTTGCAGCTTAATTTCATCTCGATAAAGAACAAGAGAAAAGGAAGATGTCCGACACTCTTATCAACGTATTATTTTAATTAATCTCAAGTGTAACAAAGATTCAACTTGAAACCTTCTCAAAGAGCATCACGTGCGTAATCATCGATGCGCTTCTGATCTCTCGGATTACTTTGCATTGACAGATAACACCTAGAATAAGTACTACGACTCTATTGGTGGTCGTAGTATTGAACTCAAAGAGATCGTTACTAAACTCGCTGGTGAGAGATCTTGACAAAAGTGTGCAGTTTTCAAGTCCGAACGAAAGCTCTAAACCTTGTTTTCAATCAGGTAATTGGAGGTCACAGATCCAACTCAAAGGCCGACAACCCCTGCGCTTGTAAGTGGCTGGGTCTGCCAAAGAGGAAAGAGGTGACGCGGAAAGCGCGTGACCTCGAAACGAAACCGATGCCCAGGTCTGGTTGGACGGGAGGTTGCAGATCCCCAAAGCGGAAGCGGACGCGCGAGTAGACGACGACGACGACGACGACGACGACGACGACGACGACGTGGAGCAACATCACGATTAGCAGTGCCGTGTAGCGTGGCCGGGGGAGCCCAGGGTATATGTACGGCGTATTAATAGCCAAGTATAGAGCGGTGGTGGGGCCGCGGTTGCTCGCGGGTGAAAATAGAAAAGAATGTTTTTGGAATCCAATTGGACTTGGTTGGCAGAACGATGGGGCAATATGGCCGACTTGGCCGAGCGGGTGGACGATCTGATATGCAGTTTCGACTCGACTGGTGAAACGACCATGGATACGCTGTCGATGCTGATATTTGGCTGGATGTTGTTCGGTCTGGTGGTGTTGTGCGTCGGCAAATACGTGTACAATCGTTTTGTGCTCAACGAGCTCACCGCCGCTGCCGCCGTCTCCACCGTTGCCTCATCGTCATCGTCATCGTCGTCGCAGCTCGGCAAGGATGGCTATGCCCGTCACGACGAGAGTGCCGTGACGGCGAGTACCGGCGCTGGTACCATCGTTGGAAAACTGTTGGACAAGTCGAAATCGGTGTCACCGTCGTCTACGTCCTCGTCATCGCTCACGAGGGCTGGTACCGGTGGTGCAGGTGGCAGTGGTACCGTTAGCGTCGGCGGTAGCGGCGGTACCGTTAGTGCTGCCGGTGGTAGCGGTGGTAGTAGTGCTAGTAGTGCTGGTACCGGTGCGGTAGCAGGTGCGAGATCACCGTCGCCGGGAGGCTACGTGCCGCCCACGCCGCCGATCAGGAAGCGCCTGATCCGGAAGACCTCCGGTGCTCTCATCAGTCCGTCCCGAAGTTCCAGGGCGCTGCATCTTCCAACCGCGACTGGCGCGGACGTCGAGGCCGTGCGCTGGGTCAACGAACTCATCGTCTGGCTTCATCACGACCTCGTCATCCTCAACGAACTCTTGGCCACTTGGGTGCTTTCCCTCAATCATTTCACCGCTGGCTCCACCGACGAGGTGAGACGACGAGTCACCTTTTCAAGCGATTTCACCTCATATCCATTAGCCATAGCCAATGGCTATCAAATGTGTGGCTACCAACATTTTTCATTTCGGCTAGTTTTCCATTCCAATACTAGCGAATTTCAAGGATCGAGAGAGCTGATTTCTCAAAATTAATTTTTATAATTAATAATTACGACCAATATATACGCTCGTTTCTAATTCTATGAGATATGTTTTTCATAAAACACATTTCATGTTGAAATTCGTATGAAACTTTGCACGATTCGCTTTCACGCTCGATAAGGCGAGACGACCAACTCCTCTGACAATGAGATACGAGGCGTGGGTGAAAAGAGAAGGGGACACGCTCCGCGTGTCTGCGTGCGTAATGCGTATGCGATGCTCTCGAGTAGGTCGAATATTCGAGCGGAGCACCGCTCATACATCTTCTTACATTAGATACGTATGTATTCTACAACAAGGTGGACCGTCTTTTTTTACTCTCTGCTCCCAATTATAAGCACATGGTAGCAAAATTGAATTTAATAATAGGTCGATTACGCTCGGTTATCCCGTCTATAACGTGTTTTATCCACAGATTTCCATATAAGCTGTAGTTTTATTAAACGATCCGCGTGCTTGAAATTACGGGCCCTCTTCTCGATTTTTCTACTACTCCATGATTTATCCGATGAAAAATTGTTAGGCCCGTTCGATTACTTTATTCGTGTCAAATCATCGCACCATCTATATTCGCTTTGTGAATAATTATGATTAGACATTATAATCTTTTGTTATCTTTGTCTCAATTTAAATCAATCCTTTTTCCGACATTAGCACATTACTTTTACTTGCGTTGGAATAGATTCGCGTGATTCGTCTTCTTTTTTTGCGGAGACACGACACCAAATCGTTGGTGATTATTTACATGGGTCAAGGTACATTACATCAAAGGTCACTAGTATATAAAAAGGCGTTACGGTTCGGCGCTGTCCTTGCCACGTGTAGCCGATATGGCATCATCACTTCACTGGAATAACTTGAATTTTTTCGAGCGTCAAAGCCAATCCTCGCTTGGCTTAATTAACGTTCGTCGTATGTAACGACAAACTTGCGACGTAACTTGGAATTTTTTAAATGAGTATCACGATAGATTTCGTTAAACAAATTATAAATTATATTTAAGAAGAACAGATAATTGGTAAAATTTAAATTAATCTCCCTGGAGAAATCTCTTATCCTGGAGTCAACGAAAGAAATATACAATTTAATGTGACAAACAATAATTAAATTTAACATGTAATAATTGATTACTATCATGTAGGTATATATGTGTACGTCTAAGCTACATATCTAAAAGATTTTTGGTTTGCTCCGAAATAAACAGTATATCGTTACGTATAAACGATACGACAGATTATTCCTAGCTCTTATTCTGCGTGAATATGAATATGCAAACAAGTAATACCTATCGTACGTCGCACGATTGCGTGCCATATATTAAAAAAAGACAGCAACCAGATAATTATCACACGTATAAAAAAGTGTGACGCAGATGTTTCCAAGTATGTACGTACTTCGTCGGCCGGTATGTATGGTCGCAATTAGACATTTATATGTTTCAGCACGGAGTTGGCGTCGAATTTGTTCGCGTACTTCCAGAAACTTATCCGCCAACCTTGTCAAATATCTTCTGCGAATGCGATTCGAAGGATGATGTGGTATGTAGACATCCTGTTCCTGCTCTTACTGTAGTCTTTCACACTTGGAATTTTGTCAGAATAGCAACTTTTTCTCTCTCTCTCTCTCTCTCTCTCTCTCTCTCTCTCTGTATTTTTAGAAGAAAGCATGATATCTCTTTACATGCTTTATATTATATTACATTATTCGTTTTCTATAATTTCAGACACTACCTCGTACCACTTTCCCTCGCACAGAAAAGTAAATGGAGGAAAAAGGGGATAAAGCTGCACATATTTAACGATCATACATTTATCGCCAAACATATGGCGGGGTGAGTAATATTATCTTGCCAATATGACAACATTATCAATACGACAACTATTAGCAATATGATTATCATTAACATATTACCATGAGACACATAATTACCATTAGTAATATCGCGACAACGATATACAAAATATAATCGTTTTATTCACTTTGTTTCTAGAGGAACAGTTTGCGAGGTATGTAAAAGAACCCTCGCACGAAGGCTCGGTAAGCAGGGCTACGAATGCAGAGACTGTCAGATGAAATGTCACAAACACTGTCACGTGAAAGTCGATATGACGTGTCCCACATCTACTATCCAGAGCATCGAACTGTGAGTATAAAACCTAAACGTTAACAATACGATCTTAAATATTAAGCTAAATATTCCCTAAGTTCTAATGAAAACTACAGAGTTTCGTTACATTTACAATTAAAAATTTTTCAAACATACGAACATATTTATACTCATTTTAATATTACGAAACATGTCCTAATACAACTTTTCTCGCGTAAGGTCCTTACTGCCAGTACTGAGCGAGTAGGATAGGTAAGACTCTCAGAGTTTAGAAACGAGTGAATTTTTTGCTAGTGGTACCGCGCATGAGGAAGTGCCTGTCCCCAATAGATTGATCGGTACATTTGACTTGTTCAATAATCTGCTTGTGAAAATGCATTAATTCTGCTTGCTCCTATTCTTTAGCCGGGTTTTTCATCCTGATTGCATATTACCGAGATTAATTAAAAAATATCTTTTGAAGATGTTATTACCGATAAAAAGCACGACTAAATGCATATATACGTGTATAATTATTATCTCTATTTTCCTTATTTGATCCAGAAATCACAGAACACAATCTTACCCACTAATACTTATAATTTTTAGGATGTGCGTCAAGGTTCCGCCACTCGAACGAAAGCCTTCTATGCTTCTGTGTTCGCGATAATGTTATCGCGTACGTTACACGCGACATGCGACTTATTTTTTTAACATAAGACAACACAACGATGATTGTAATCCATTTCTAAAAATTTCATGCCTTTTACATTTTAGTTCTTCCATTTCGGAGACAAAAAGATAATTTAAGCTATGTACGTATTCGTCAATATTTTGCAAATACAGTTGTTCTACGGAAAGATGGATACACATTCACGCAAACGTAATTAGATCTTAACGCAAAAGTTTATTAAATTTAATTTAAGATACGTCCTACAAATTACGAATTACTGATTTGTAAAAGGTAAGTAAATTACAAATGTTAAGATAAGAATTTATTCTGCAAAGTTAAGATCCTTTTATCTTTAAAGTGTGTGCATGCGAGAATTAAATTTTGCAGAATTAATTACCATATCTACTGCGCTTTATTCATCGATCTTTTACATCGATTGTCACGTCTTGCAACCGTAAGTAACGAAGCTGAGATCGGAATCAGAATTTGAGGAATTATTATGCTATCGTATAATTTGCATAAAACTTGAAAAACATTTCCGTTATCTATACAGTTTCCTAGCTTTCTTGTCCCAATAATCGTGATGTAAGCTCGCACTTCATCATCGAGCAGCATCTAACGCAGCATCTTTCGTACGGAGATAGATTGTTGAGTCAAATTCGGTCATATTATCTTTTTACGAAAATAGCCAAAAACGCGATCTTACAGAGTAAGATATACATACAATAAGATATACACACTGTGTAAAAGAGTATGTGAAATTACATGAGCAACAAGTGAGCAAAAATCACGCGACTTGCAACAGAAATGTATGCATTTCTGTATATAGAGGTGTATATCGGAGGTGCAAACAACGGATGAATTAAAATTCTGTTGTTTTCGGGATGCGCGTGCGGTATATTTCGCGTGGTGTGTATAATTCGCCGATGACTGCGTAAAATAACTAATAAAATAACGATATTAATGGTAAATAATACTAATCACGATAACAATTCTTATGATAGTAATAACCGTGAGAATAATGTTAGTTATAATAACGATAACGGAAAGCAATGGCAAAAATGCATCATGTGCTCAGGTTATTACATCTAACTCTGCCAAATTCGTTCAACTAATTCTATTACGTTTAGCACAAACATTTTTCAATCGTGTACCTGTATAGTTTTGCCTTAATGCAAAAACGCGGGTATTTACTATTTGCAAGTAAGCGTCTGCGATGCAATTCAACCGGCGATATAAAAAATTTTTTAGGAAGAATATCCAACAACGGTTTACATATATGTATTTCTTACATTTTCTCATGTAAAAAAAGATCAAGCTATCCAACCTTTTCAAATATGTTGTGAACATATGAAGATATACTTGATTATTAATGACACATTATTTGCAATGTGTTGTAAATAATATCTAAAATTCTTTTCATTTAGTGTATTTTTAAAATAATTTTTATCGTCGATACAATTGCGAAATGTGATTAGAAACTTGGGTAATTAGATGCAAAAAAATATGGCACATATAGACTTGTAGAGTTTCAGCAATTCCTTGATTATACTTTGTACAAATTAAGAGAGAAAAATCTCTTCTGGATATCGAACAATGCAAGTTACGTGAGAAAAACACTAAAATATACAATGATGAATGATATGCTCAGATTTATACGTCTCGCTATAACGAACATCGTCGGAGTACAAAATGGAATCAAAATGCAAACAAATCAAGCTTACAATTAGACATGTTAACGGTATATCGATATATGCAATGTATTTACACGTAGAAATGATCTTAGAGAGTAATACTATAATTCTTGGCAAAAAGAGTTTAACACAATGAAAGCAAGCGATGAATAACGATGAATTTTTTCCCTTATTGTATTTTTGTATCTATCTTCTAAAGAATGTATGTACATGCAGCATCGCAATTTCACTGATAATCCTGTATAATCACAACCAAGCCGCTAGCAAAGCCCACTGACGGCTTTCGTAGTCAGCGGATAACGAACGAACGGTGCTAAACCAAAAGCGGCAAATTATACAAATACACGAGTCGATCGTTGATCAAATGCGCATATGCATACCTACATCGAGAAAACGCAGTATAAACCGAAGTGAATTTGAGTTGAATTTTTCCTGTATATATACAGGCTGTGAAATATGTAGGTACTGTTAGCAGCAGATTCATGATGACGAGGCACGTTTTTCACACGTGGGTCGTATCCACGGGCGAATCTAAATTTCTGAGTTTAGAAAGGAAGAGGTACAGAGCTCTCTAACTCTATACATAATACTATAATCATCAGACTTTTTTATTCGGAGAATTAATATTGGAGATATATCTAATATAAAAAGTATTAATTAATGTATGATTTTTTAAAATTTTATTAATTTAAATAATGTTACACAATACACGAGAGAGAAAGAGACAGAAATAAAACTGATAGAGGATACGTATTTTTATATACAATATATCTTCAATATCTTCGTCACCATAAATGATGAGAGAAGTTTCAATTACTTAATTATATCAGGAATATAGTAAAATTAGAAATAAATATTATACGCACACATATTTCAAGCATTCTCACGTAAGTTCTATAAAAGTTTCCTTCTCAGTGAGTCGTCAAATCATCGAGACTCATCTTTCTTTTTCTGCCTGGGGACTTGTCAGCGATTAGAGACTCACAATCAGCCATTAGTGATTCACGATCACCGGTTAACTAATAATTACTAGAGCGCTTAAGCTTTACAAAATGACACCAATTTTTTCAATCAGTTTTTACACGAACAACCGTATTGTTTAGAAGCATCGCATAGTTGCGCGTGCGTAATTGAAAGTACAATGACATGACTTTGCAAAGCAATTTATCGTTAAGATAATTATATACGATAGAGAAACTTGTTCCTCGTTCGCGCTCTGCAATACGCACAATTTCTTTTCGTATCCTTTTCCGTTTGTTTACCGAAGACTATGAGTCGCGCTTTATATCGTAATTATCCAAGTATCGAAATAATTATGGAGCGTTGACGCTAAAAGATACATAAAAGCGACAACGATTGTGCCTACAATGATGTTGTTGTATAATAATAATAATGTTATACACTCTTTTCACACATAATAGAAAATCTATTTATGGACGATATTCCAATTGTTCCGCAAAAGCTTCTGAATCTCAATCCAACATTGATCGTATCTTTCTATCTGTATGTATTAGGCTGGATTTAGAGTTTTAGACTGACAATGAGCAAGCGAGTACGAACAGGCACGATTGATCAACTTGATTCAATAAGTGCGAACGGCCAATATTGCGGCGATGCGCGCGGCGTTCATCCTTGTTGAAGTAAGTTCTCTCACTCGTTCTCTTGATCCAGTTTGACATGATATAAAGAGATTATGACGATGTTGATTATTATGCATTGCCGATTTATAATAATAATAATGCAATTATAATTGTAATATACATATATATATATATATATATATAATGTTACTATTAATAAATTACAATGGACGACGACAAGATGATTATTGTATAATTTCATGTTACAGAAAGTAATATATTGTGATTCTATAACGTTACACACATTTTTCTATTCAATCAAAATTTCCTTCTCCGTTTGTCCCACTCGACCGACTCCTTTGAAACTCAATTCAGGCAGGATTAAAATAACCATCTTTCAACAATCGGCTTTGGATCGGCTACGGCTAGAATAAAATTAATGTCACGTGCTCCATATTCTGTGAGAGTGCTTCGATATGTCTTGAAATAGCATTTCGCACGTCATTGCAATTATATTACAAATAACGATCTTTATAAGGATTCGGTAAAGGTGTTTATATAACATGTGCGTGGAAAGTGCCTATTCCGCGCGTAATGGGCCACTTTCCACGCACGTGTAATATAAAATAGTGTGTGTAACACGTGCGAGTTGACAATTGTAAACTCGTGCGGGTGATCGCATTCCCCTTCTCCGCGCTCGTGTCCAATTGTCAATTTCCCGCACTTGTTACACAAATAACTATTATCGAACATTCATCTAAAATGTGTAGTTGTTGCTAATAAAGATATCGCGAGGTGCTGATAATTTTCCAATTTCAACATTTTAAATTAACACGAATGTGTTTAATTATTTTTAATAGGCGCATCTAATTAATTATTTCGATTAATTTTACAAATAAATTATAAACGATATATTATGACTTTCTTCTGATTTTCTTCAGTTACGTGTATCGCGTATCTCGGCGCTCCTTCGCTTCGTTGATGCCGACATGTCGTGTGTCGCTCATGTCGAAAGCGCATAACTCTTTTTTTGAGTTATATTTATTACTTTTGTTTGTTGCAGGTTAAAGCTATCGAACATCGGTTGTACGTAAACTTTCCGTTGTATTATTGTTTCAATTGTATTGTCGCTGACACGTGCTTCCTGTATATCGCAGTTATATATATTATACCTACATATATTTATGGCTTTTTCTTCCAAGTTCACTCTTCTCCTTACTGTTTATATATGGGTATCAAGTTTGCGATATAACGCAGCAAAATGCGACACGTGACGTTTTTCATCACGCGTAGCGATCATCCTCCTTACTACTCAAGTCGAATCGATGCAATCGCGTCAAACGTCGCGAAAGAATCGTAATTCAACATTATAGTTGATCGATGTAAGTCTTATTATTCGTGTCGCCGTCGCGTCGAAGAGCAACAGTAAAACTCTAAAAGATCTGTGACTCTTTTTCACACGAAAGGCAATGATATACAAGATATATCTCAGAATCATCAAATATCTCTCTAATCAGATTCCTTGACCATTTTGGGATATATGCACATAGAAAGTGCATTAAGCCCTCTAGGAAAATATCAGAATGAAAAATTCATTAACAGTGGAGCTCTCTCTCTCTCTCTCTCTCTCTCTCTCTCTCTCTCTCTCTCTCTCTCTCTCTCTCTCTCTGTCTCTCGATATTTCGAGAAATAAATAGGCAGATAAAAGAGATTCAATTCAGTTGGTCCGACAATCGCACGTTTCGATGATAATCGATTTCATTCTTTAATTTTTAGCTCGTCACGTGTGGAGATAAAAAATAAATCTCAAATTTGGTTGCGCCTAATCAAATGCGGGTAATCGAACGAGAGCAACATCCATCGGAATCCTGTTAACGAATGCTTAATGGGTAAAAGGACACATCACGTATGACATTTCGTCGAAAGATGAACGCAACAATGCAGATTTTACACGTAAACGCACACGTTCGTTATCATAGTTGTTGTCATGTGCAGTTCTGCATAGATACAATCTGATCCGAACATCCAGAATTTTTACCTGTATTCAAAATACGATAGAATGCACGAAAAGGAGTGAGGTAGTTTTATGCTCCTCCGAGGAACGGATGGGAGAGCGAGAGCGGAAGAGGTGCCAAGGGGTTCCAAAGGGTGCCATAGGGTCATTCAGTGTCATTCGTCTGTCGACCCGATTGCAGGTCAAAGTTCCAATTTTCCGCCGGGCGTGCGTGGTCGAGAGAGAGGAGGGGAGGGAGGGGAGAGAGAGAGAGAGAGAGAGAGAGAAAAAGAGAGAGAGAACATCCATTAAAACTTAAAATAAATAAAA
>NJRP01001556.1:21581-35119 GCA_003063835.1 Aphaenogaster floridana
CGCACACACACACACACACACACACACACACACACACACACACCGGTGTCCAATCGTGCGGTGTCCAATCGTGCAGTGTCCAATCGTGTGGTGTCCAATAATAAGGTATGTATGTTTACTTGTTTGGTATTCAGTCATACGATATCCAAACGTTCGGTGTCCAATCGTGCGGTGTCCAATCGTGCGTGACCAATCGTGTGTGTCCAATCGAGCCGTGTTCAATCGTTACGTGTCCAAACGGAGGTCACCCCAAGCCAAGTGCCGTGATGGATGATCGAGCAAGCGAAGAGAAGAAGAGGAAGAGAGCGAGTCCCGTGATGTCGCAATTTTTATAGGGATCCTTTTGGGGGTGGATCGGGACTCGGAAAGGGTACTTGGCGAATCGAGTTCGCCGGTGTCTCGGTATGACCTGGTATCTGGCATCTCAGAGTTTGCCAGTCGCAAAAAATTCAGAGGTCCCACGAATTGAAATCGTCCGTTGTCTTAGTTTTGGAGGGGGTTTTTAGAAAATCTCTCCCTTGCCCACGCGTTTTTCGGATCGATGGTTACCTATTGATGAGCTAAACATTAAGACGTCTCTATCTTGTGCCCAGGAGTGGAAGACATCTCTTCCTGACTCAAAAACACTATTTTTTATTTGCCTCCCCATTGTCAACGATCTTTGCCTTATTAGCCAAATATGAGTTTACAGCGCACGTCGGAATTTATAGTTTGTAAATATTCTTAAAACAAACATCCGTTGTGCCCTGGAATCCCATTCACAGAGTTTACGAAGACTCCGCCGCGTGTAGACGTAGGTAATTGCAATTAAGACAACTTGCATGCTCAAGTATTAGTTTTTCTGTAAGCTAAAGGCTTTTGTCCAACGCCACGGCTCTGTGTTTATTAAATGAAACCAATAAATCTTTATTTTTTGTATGTCCGTACGTGTCAAGGAACGTCTCGCAATATCTTATTCAAATACGCGAAATAAAAAAAATTATCTTTCAAACCGACGAGGGAAGAATTTCGCTGGAATCAAACTCGCTCGCCGCTCGATAACCGTCACGTATGTCCTACGTGTTTTTGAATGTGTACTTAAAAAAAAACTTATTCTAGAGTTTTTGATTGAGAGAGAAATCGCGTGGAGTACGCAGGACGTAACAACTGTTTTCTTAGGATTACTCAACGATAGAGAAAAATTCTCTCCTAATTGAAGAAGGTGATTCTGTGAGCGTGAGATACATTTTTTTAAACTTTGTTTAATGCTGAAGATGGCTCAATGTGCAGCCGAAACGTACACGATTTAATAATATATTTATTTGTTTAAAGAATGAATTAATTTTTGTTTAATTCTTTGTGCACCAATTACGAGTAGCACCCGTTTGACCACGTTGATATTGACCACGCTCCCGATTGACCACGTTGATATTGGCCACGTTGCGATTGACCACGTTGCAATTGACCACGTTGATATTGACCACGGTCATGATTGACAACGTCCTGATTGACCACGTGTCCCGATTAACCACGTCCCGATTGACCACGTGACTCGATTGACCACCGTGCCGATTGACCACGGTCTTGATTGATCACGGTCCCGATTAACCACGGTCTTGATTGACCACGTCCCGATTAACTACGTGTCCCGATTGACCACGTGTCCCAAATTACCACGTCCCGGTTGACCACGGTTCCGATTGGCCACGGTCCCGATTGACCACGTGTCCCGATTGACCACGTGTCTCAATTGATCAGGTGTCCCGATTGACCACGTGTCCCGAATGACAACGTCCCGATTGACCACCGTCCCGATTGACCATAGTCCCGATTGACCACCGTCCCGATTGATCACGTGTCCCAATTGATCACGCCCCGATTGATCACGGTCCCGATTGACTACGTTTCAATTGATCACGTCCCGATTGATCACGTGTCCCGATTTGATCACCGTCCCGATTGACCACCGTCTCGATTATTTGTATATTTGCATATTTAAATACATGATTGCGTGTACTGACTTGTGAGTGGGGCTGCGCCCCCCCAGACCCCCCTGTAAAAATCTAACCCAACCTAACCTAACCTAACCTAACCTAACCTATCGGGACGGTGGTCAGTCGGGACACGCGGTCAGTCGGGACACGTAGTCAATTGGAACGGTGGTCAATTGGGACGGTGGTCAATCGGAACCGTGGTCAATATCAACGTGGTCAATCGCAACGTGGTCAATCGGGATCGTGGTCAATATTAACGTGGCCAAACGGGACGCTCCCACCAATTACAGCGCTGTTACTCTCATTTGCCCATTTTTATAGGGGAGACAGGGGACAAACGTAACAGTGTCATGAAAGTAACAAACCTCCTGCTAGCCCACACAACGTGTTGAATACTTTGTATTATATAGTCAAAGGCGTATGCCCCGACCCCCTTCCCTCTCAGCTAGTCGTCGCAGATCGGTCGCGCCGGCTACACATGTAGGAGTGGAATTTGTGCTTTTGCATTACTCACGTAAGTATTTCTTGTTTTAGTTTTTTTTGTATCTATGCCTAGTTAAAGTGTATATATTGATGTCATTATTTGCCGGTGCATTCTTGTAAAATGTATTCTAAGTTTTTATAATTAAGTTCGATAAGTCTTGCGTCGTTTTTAGGTTATAATGTTTTTATTTCAAAAAATGTGTCTGAGGACGAAAGTAACACGATACTCTGTGGACGAAAGTAACGTGTAACTTTTGTCCACCTGAAAATTTGGTGTGTACGTAGTTTCATAATCTATATTTTTCTTCTTTTAGGATGCCTCAAAACCGAATAAGGACAACATCTAGAGGGACCATTGATACAGCTGTTTATAAAAAAGCAGCGGAGGTACATTTTAATAACAAAATAAGTGTCAGAGCAGCTGCAAAAAAATATTGTCTTTGCCATGTTACCCTTTCCAGATTTATCAAAAAATTGAAATCTGGTGATACATCAGCAAGAGTTGGGTACCACAGTGTCAAACGTATTTTTTCTGGTGAAGAAAAAACTATTCTTCAAAATTACATCATAACATGCTGAAATTTATATTATGGACTCTCGCCAAAAGAAGTAAGAAGAATGGCTTACCAGTTAACGGTGAAATATGACAAACAATTTCCAGCGGCATGGCATGACAATCAGTTAGCCGGTGTGGAATGGTTTACAGGATTTTTAAAACGGCATCCATCTCTATCTCTTAGAAGTCCCCAAGCAACCAGCTTAGCTCGTGCAACGAGTTTCAATGAAAGTAATGTAAACAAATTTTTTGATAATTTAGCAGAAGTTATGGACAGATACAAATTTGAGCCTAAAGATATGTGGAACGTGGATGAAACCGGTGTTACCACCGTTCAGAAATCAAATAAGATTCTAGCGAAGCGTGGAATAAAATAAGTAGGAGCGCTGACGTCTGCTGAACGGGGAAGATTAGTCACTGTAACCATAGCTATTAATGCTCAAGGAGGTCATACACCGCCATTCTTCGTTTTTCCTTTGAAGCGGTATCAAGATCATATTATTCGAGATGATCCTGTTGGGTCCGCTGGTGCAGGTAATGCAAGTGGTTGGATACAGGAAAGCGAATATTTGCTGTTTTTGTAACATTTCAAAAAACAAGCAAAACCAACACCTGAAGAGAAATGTCTACTTTTGCTCGACAATCATGAGTCACATTTGTCAGTCAAGGCCCTTGATTTTTGCAAAAACAATGGGATTGTCTTGTTATCATTCCCTCCACACTGCACACACAAATTACAGCCGCTAGACCGTGCAGTATACGGACCATTTAAAAAAATGATTAACACTGCCAGCGATAACTGGATGCGCAATAACCCCGGTAAGACAATGACAATCCACCATATTCCTAGCATTGTAAAAGAAGCTTTTTCTTTTGCGATCACCGATGTAAATGCTACAGCAGAATTCAAATGTACCGGAATAAGTCTATTTAATAGAAACATATTTACATCTGTTGACTTTGCGCCTTCATCTGTGACGGATCGACCGATTCAAAATTTGGCCATTAAAGAAAAAAACGCTTTTCACAATAATCAAACGGAATCTGAAGTTATGAACCCCGAACCAGGTCCAAGCGGATTACAAGTGCAGAACAATTCACAGTTAGATTCTGCGTGCGACAATGATGCTGCGCATATTTCTTTTTTACCCGAAGATATTCGACCCTTCCCGCGTGCTGGTCCAAGACTCCAAACAAATAGAGGACGTAAGAAGCGAAAGACTGCGATTCTAACCGATACTCCGGAAAAAATAGCTATTGAAGAAGAATATGAGAATAGAAAAAAGGCAAAGAAAGCAATCTTAACATCTACCAAAAGAAAAGATAAAGGCAAGAAAATTGTGAAAAAACAAAATAAAGAAAATATAAAGCAGAGTAATAATTTTTTAAGCAAAGATAACTGTTTGTGCTTAGTTTGTTTGGAACCTTTCAGTAAAAGGTGTCCTAGAGAGAAATGGATTCAATGCTTAGAGTGTAAGGGCTGGTCTCATGATAAATGCACGACAGGCGATTCTTACTATGTGTGCCATAATTGTGATTCAGAGTAGCTACTGATATCTTGATCTCTTTTGTATAAGTAAGCAAAACTATTATTTACAATTAGAATTAAAAAAGTACAAAACTGTTGTGATTTTAATTATAATTATTTTGTTGCCTAATGAAGATTATATGTTTTTCAAAGAAGATAAATATAATTATGTTCTGTTCTTTTTATTTTTATAATAAAAATTATCTTGCATTGAAGATTATTTAAGTTTTTCAAAGAAGATAAAACTAACTGTTTTATTTTCTCATTTTTATAATAAAAATTATCTTATATTAAAAAGAAATTCTTTTTTATTTTATTTTCGTGAAAATGAGAACTGGTACTCTCATCCCAATACTGTGTTACTTTCGTCCACGACCCCAGGACAAAAGTAACAAACGACGTACCTGCGGAAAGTCACTGTAGCTCTTTAAATATGTATCATTTAGGGTTGACACCTAGGTACAATTATAGGCCAATAAAGGGAGTTTCTAAAGGTATAATGTTTTTTGTTACATCTCTAAAAGATAATTGATAGCTAGCGTGAATGCAAAAAATGTTACTTTTGTCCCCGGTTTCCCCTACCTTTATTTTAATTTCGAGAGTCCATATATATTTTAATTTAATTTACGCTGGCTGAAACTATGCGTCAAGTAACCTTTTTCATTTTTTATTTTTATTCGGTTGACTTTTGGCTACACATCTGTTAAATTAATGAAGATGTGGACAAAACATCAAATGTCCATCGTCAGAAACAGAGTCCGAATTAGATTTCTAAAATTTTGTATACATAATGAAATTATACCACAACATTTACAATATATACATAGTCCTTCATTTCTTTAATTTGGGTCAGTGCATAAATTTAACCATTTAAAGAACACTGTTTCTCAACGGATACTCAAATTAGAACTCAATAATGCGTTCAGTAGCGGGATTCTCTATCGTGCTATCGACGATTGTCGCTATCGCTAATTATCGATTTTTGTCGCTTGCGCGATCGACGATGTCAACACGACGTGATTCTGTAACTTAGCCTTATCGATATTTATCGATGCAAAATTCGTTACCGGCGCATCGACAAAATTCGGTAGCAATTCGATAAATCTGACAACGTTGCAGTTTTTCACCAGTAAAAATCTAATAACTTTTTCAGATTTTCCAACTTGTACGCAGTATTATACGTCACCTTCCGTTTTATATTTATGATTCTTTTTTGGCTAGTCAAGAAAAAAGTCTTTACCTTTTTTTTCATCATGAACTACGTAGAATTGATAAAAAGATGGACTGGCTTCTTAATGAACAGAATAAACAGAGGTTTAATAAGATTAAGAATATTCAATATTTTTGGAATAATCCGGGGATCACTCCGCATAATACCGATAATAAAGTTGAACATATAAACAAACTACCTTCCTTTTCCTACACTATTCCACCAACACATTTCCAAAATGATTCGACAATAACCAATATTTCTGTCAACGTTGTTTCTTTCCAAAATAATTTACCTCCATCTTCCATTTCATCAAGAGAAAAATGGTTTTTAAACTTTTCGAGTATTGAATTTCCTAAGCATATTCAAATGTTGTTACAATTAGATGGTAATTTTTCTTTGCCACCTATAGACAAAAAAGAAATGATTTGTAAATTTATTAAAAATATTGAACACAATATAAGAAAATCACATGTCTCAGCACATATTATCATTAGAAACCGTTCTCTAAACATTATCAACAAATTTGTCTACTTTCCTTTCCATAACAATTCAATTGATAACAAATTAATCCTCTTAACGAAGAAGTCCAAACAATTCTTACGGAATAACCCTAACATTATCCTTACTAAAGCTGATAAAGGGAATATAACGGTAGCTTTAGATAAAGACACGTACACCCAAAAAATAAATGATATGCTTTTTGAAATAACATATACTAAAATAGCGAAGAATCCGACTAATAAAATGACTAATAACTTAAAAGGTCTGCTTATAAGATGGAAGAAGTTTGATTATGTCTCTGAGTCTACTTATAAGTACATATATTGCATAATGGCATAATACCAAGAGCCTATGGTCTTCTAAAGGTACACAAACCGGGCTGCCTTTTTAGAATTATCATATTGTTACGCCCGTGCTTCGACGCCCGGTGGATCGACGCGACGCCGCGAAGTAAGCTCCTTGACGACGTGCCGCTGCTGTCAAACTGTCGCGTGTGTTGTTGTTGTTGATCGCGATCCGTCTTGCTGCGAAGACGTGTATTGCCGTGTTCTTAATCATTAAAGCGTTCTCTTTTTAAAGTTCCTCTGTGTCGTTATTTCGTGTGTGCGGGAGTGGCGCGAGCGTGAGCTCGAGAGCGAATCATACGCGAGAGTGCCGCGTCGCGTTTTCGGCTGCGGGCGTAACATTTTGGGGGCTTGTCCGAGATCCGACGAGCGTCTGCTGGGATGGCGGAGGAAAGTTCCACAGCGGCAAAAAGGGCGAGGCTAAGGAGAGCGGTAACGGAGCCCCCGTCGGAGGCGGCTAACCTCCAGGCTGCCTTGCGAGAGATTAAGGAGCTGCGTGAGGAACAACAGCAAATGCGGGCTGAATATTCAGCGACTCTACTGCACCGAGATGCGGAGCTCCGGGAGCTGCAGGAGAGGCTGCGAGGGACGACGCCTATCCAGCTAAGTCCTTCCTGTAATAGAGCTAACCGTGGCGCGGAGACGGGTTGCGAGAACGCGGGGGGCGATGAGCGCGTGGAGCTTGGTTATAAGCTCAAGTCCGACACTTTTGACGGGACGGTACCACTTCGTGAGTTTCTCGCTCAATTTGATTTGGTGGCCCTCGCAAACCGTTGGGGATTCGCGACGAAATCGGTCGCGTTAGCAACGAGCCTACGGGGAAAAGCGCGTTCGGTTCTCGAATCTGTTGAGAATTTGGAGACTCTCGATTATGAAGAATTGAAGGCGAAATTACAGTTACGTTTCGGCGAGGGGTTTTTGTCACAAAATTATTACACGCAGTTCACGTGTAGAAAGCAGAAATTCGGGGAGGATTTAGCATCTCTTGGTTCCGATCTGGAGAGGCTCTCTCATTTGGCCTATCCCGAGTGCCCCTTCGCGGTTCGTGACAAGATCGCGTGCGCTCAATTTATTTTGGCCCTTTCAAATGGTTTTATTAAGAGGACTCTTCAGCTAGAGGGGGTGACATCTTTGAAACTGGCCGTAGAACGGGCTAAGGTTTTAAGAGTTTTATAGGGGGAGAGTTTTGAGAAAGGAAGGGAACCAAATTTTGGCAGTCGGCAAATTAGAGCGTTTGAGGAAGGGAACGGGAAAGACTCCCAAACTGCAGAGTAGCTGGGAGGGCCCCTTTTTCATTCTGAAGAAATTTAGCGATGTAGTTTATTGTATTCGGAAATCGTCTAGGCATAGGAATAAAGTGGTTCATGCGGATAGGTTAGCTCCTTATTCTGAAGGAAGGTTAAGAGAGGGATAAAAAGAAATCAGAGCTCGAAGTTATTTTCAATGTTTTAAAAGTGTCTTAAATTAGTTTTCTTGTTTCACGTCACTGCGTGAAATGTTTTTCTTTCTGTTCTCAGAAAGTCGACAGCTCGAGGAGAAGATGCTGCGAAGGGAGTTTCAGGATTCCGAGGAGAGCAGCCATAACGTTCCGGTCAACCGAACCATCCTCGTGCAGAAGTCGAGGGAGTGTTTTAGGGAGCAGACTGTCTCGCCCGCGGTTTTTTTGAGCTGTGGTTTTTCCGCGGGACAAAGGGCAAACGCCGAGACAGGGTTAGGGGAGTCTTTAAGACGCGGGGTCCACGGCAGCAATCTCCCCCCCCCCCCTATCCAAAGACTTCTTCGCGAAGCGGCATCAACACCATGCCGAAGAGGAGTCAGCGTCGCACAAGCCCCGGGAGCCTCGAGGAAGAAACTGGGAGGTCGCCTGGAAGGACTTCAAGTGGGGAAGATTGGCCAACTTCCCTGGAAGAAGAAGTTAAAGGAGAAAGGAAGACCTGCCCAGGAGCTGCGCCCGGCGAAGGAGAGAAATCTTCGTCCGCGGAGAAGGAGATTGGGATCAAGAAAAGGACGGGGTCCGGTAACCTGCAGCAGCAGCTCAGGGTAGGACAAGAGACCGCCTTGGAGCCCTGGAGTCTCCGACGAGGGAACGCAGCGCCGCACGGACACTGCCCCCTGAAGATTGTCGGGATGACAATCCTGATGAAGGGGGGGGGACAGTGTTACGCCCGTGCTTCGACGCCCGGTGGATCAACGCGACGCCGCGAAGTACGCTCCTTGACGACGTGCCGCTGCTGTCAAACTGTCGCGTGTGTTGTTGTTGTTGATCGCGATCCGTCTTGCTGCGAAGACGTGTATCGCCGTGTTCTTAATCATTAAAGCGTTCTCTTTCTAAAGTTCCTCTGTGTCGTTATTTCGTGTGTGCGGGAGTGGCGCGAGCGTGAGCTCGAGAGCGAATCATACGCGAGAGTGCCGCATCGCGTTTTCGGCCGCGGACGTAACAATATCATGCATTGAAAGTCCTCTATATTCACTCGCGACTGTTTTACATAATTTAATTAGAGAAAATATTCCAAAATCTGCTAGCCATATAAATAATAGTTTTGAGTTGGTTAATAGATTAACCGGTACACAGATTAGTGACGATTTCTGTCTAATGTCTTTAGACGTTATTTCACTTTTTACAAACATCTCTATCGAATTAGCTATGAAGAGCTTATCGAAAAGGTGGAGATTCATCGCCAGAAAATGTAATATCCCCAAGGATGAATTTTTGGGAGCAGTACGTCTGGTGTTGGATTCTACTTTTTTATTTTTGATGACCAATTTTATAAGCAGAACTTTGGGATACCCATGAGCTCTCCATTGCCTCCCGTTATTGCTGACATAGTCATGCAAGATTTGGAGAGTGAGGTGCTGGGAACCATCAATTTCTCTACAGTTTTTTATTATAGATATGTAGATGATTTGGTTATGGCTGTGGCGACTTTTGCTACCAACAATATTTTAGAGAAATTTAACTCTTTTTATCCGAGGTTGCAATTTACCATTAAAATAGGGGGGAACAAAATTAATTTTCTAGACACTACAATAATTATTGATAATGGTAAAATTAAATTTGATTGGTTTCATAAACCTACTTTTTCGGGTAGATTTCTTAACTTTTTATCCCAGCACCCACTCTCACAAAAGAGAGGCACAATCATGGGGATGGTTGACAGAGCATTTTTATTATCACATCCAGATTTCCACCAAAAAAATTTGGAGTTTGTTGTTCGGATTCTACTCGAGAATGATTTTCCTTTGAAATTAATTTTTGAAACTAAGAATAATAGAATTAAATCTTTAATTATTAATAAAAATATTACCAATCAATCTAACATGGTAACGGCTGATTCTGGAGTGAACACGCGCTGGTTCATTGTACCATATGTTCAGACTATTTCGGATAAGTTTAAGGGTGTTGTAATGGGATCCGAACAGAAAATTTCCTTTTTTAGTATGAATAAATTAGGCAGTATCATTAGGGTATACAAAGATCCCCTCCCGAAATCATCCAAAAAGAATGTAGTTCATAAAATAACTTGTAGGGATTGTGATGCATCCTATATAGGTCAAACAGGCAGGAAATTAAAAACGAGAATTGCAGAACACCGCAATTATATCCGAAAGAATACTACCACTCACTCTGTAATCACGGATCATAGGATGCATCTCACAAGGAGATGGCAAGAACTGTAAAATCCCAAATAGAATGAGCCATAGCGCAAAAGGGGGGAGTGAGTATACTAACGGCGTAAAAGGATTTGAGTGCATGGGCCTTAGTTTCAGAGAAATTAGCAATTAAAGTTGGGCGTGCGGCTAGCTGTCGCTGAAGTACTAGAATCTTAGCACGGAAAGACGTAAAGCAGCGTGGCTGCGCGGACTAAAGCGCGCGCTACGTTTTTGCAGTCGGAACTTTTGGCCGAGTTCGAGTCATGTCAATTTTTTTTTTAATAACTATAATATTTTATATTTTATCTTATTGTTGATATATTCTCCTTTACTAAAAATATTAAAAACAATATTTATTTTATAACTTTACATTTTTTTAAATAACAATGAACAAGATCTTTAAAATTTTTAATTATTTATTGTAAAATTCGGACATTGCCGTACAATGTTTTAGATGGAAATTTATATAGAAACATTCAAAACACAAATAAGTTTCGCACCACAAACATTTTATAAATGAACTATTTTTTTTACAAAAGCATTTCGTGTAATGAATATTTAGGGGAAAACATAATTGATTCACATTTTGAAAAATTTCTTGTTTATTGTTATTTAAAAAGATGTAAAGTTATAAAATGAATATTGTTTTTAATATTTTTAGTAAAGGAGAATATCAACAATAAGAAAAAATATAAAATGTTATAGTTATTAAAAAAAATTGACATGGCGAAACTCGAACTCGGCCAGAAGTTCCGACTGCAAAAACGTAGCGCGCACCTTAGTCCGCGCAGCCACGCTGCTTCACGTCTTTCCGTGCTAAGATTCTAGTACTTCAGCGACAGCTAGCCGCGCGCCCAACTTTAATTGCTGATTTCTCTAAAACTAAGGCCCATGCACTCAAACCCTTTTACCCCGTTAGTGTACTCACTCCCCCCTTTCGAATGCGCTATGGCTCATTCCATTTGGGATTTTACAGTTCTTGCCATCTCCTTGTCAGTCATGATTTTGATTGGGAGGAGATCGGGATTCTGGATGTTGAACGAAATTATAATAAACGTTTAGTATCTGAAATAATACACATTATATGTAATAATAACAGCATAAATTTAAAAACAGACATAGAAGATTTGAACCATGCTTATATGACTTTACTTAATAATTTATAAACATTACTGCTCTTTGTTTTATTCTGTTACTTGACCTATGGTTCTTCGAGTTGAACGTTAGATTTTATGTACATGTCATTATAACATCTGACGTCTAATTGTACAGACTCTCTTTTATTTCGTTAATTTGTCGGTTTCTTTTTCACGGTTTCATTACTGACTAATTTGACTAAAAATGACATATTGTGATTGTAGTTACTTTTTACTTCTCTTTTATATTTTATTTATTTATTCCGCCTATTATTGTTTAAATTATCACAATTAATTGATGTTTTGCGGTGTGTGTGCGCTTTTCTGCGGGCCTGGGGTAAGTGAATTGAGTGATCGGAGCATGAAAATTATTCTTCATATACGTTGTATTTAACTCCACAATTTTTAACGCATACAGTCATGAGTTCCCATCCAGCTTTGTAACTGTGTTGGACAACGTGGAATATGAGATTTCACCAATATTTTTCTTGTACTGGGGATCGCAGCATGGTTCACACGATTACACGTTATTAAGAGGAAGTTGGAGGCGTTTTTTTGTTGAAGATGGTTCAAATTGGAGCCGAAACGTACGAAAGGTTAATTTGATGTCATTTTTATATAATTAAAATTTAAAATACTTAAGATCTTGGTATTTAATTACGCAATGTTAACTGCGTCAACTCCCAGTGCCCATATGTTTCTTTCTATTTTCAAGTTTTAATAACTTTTAGCAGAGTTTACGAACGCGGACGAAAATTGAGTTTTGATGTCTTTAGGACAGATAAGTTTATGGCTGAAGTTTTAAATGTTTCAGACTTGCGTTGTGCGAAATTACTCTCGTTGCGTGCAAACGTAATAAAACCGAAATCGAAATTGAAATAAGACCGTTTAGCGATAGTAATTAGAATTGACCGGTTACCGAAAGCATCGCCTCGTCTCGTAAGGCAGTCAACCTCCTCGAGTGTTTGCCGACGAATTCCGGTCGCGCGGTGACAATTTTCTTCAAAAAAAAGGAGAACATAGCCCAAAATGGGACAATGTAAGTGTTTATTCGAAATATGTGTTTAATTATATAGAAAATAAAAACTAATAAAATACAATACTAATCCAATAGTATTTTCCACTAGAAAAACATGAAATAATAACTTTATACTTTTATAGCATTAAAACATTATTATTTAATAAAATAATAACTTTATACTTTTATAGCAAGAAAGCACGAAAGTTCCCGGACAACATCGTTGCGGTACACTAAGATGTTGGATTTCTTTTATCTGAATAAAGGCCTCGCTGAAGGAAAATTTAATTCGATACATGGAAAGGAAGAGACCCAAAAAAAAGTGGGCAGAACTAGCTGCAGAATTAAATAATGTTCAAGGAGCGACAAAAACTGCTGAACAATGGCAAGTGATATATGTATAATATAACATGTTTTATTACTGTTCATAAAAAAAGTACATCCAAATTTAAGTTAAATGTATGACTTATAAGTCATGCATTTAACTTAAATTTGGATGTACATTTTTTTATGAACAGTAATAAAATTAAAACAGTAATAATATAAATAATTTTATATGCTTAGGTATGGAGAGACCTATAAAGTCGTACTTCTGTGAAGGCACGTGATTTGAGAAAGGCTAAAGCGATGACAGGAAATAAGATCATCAAGCAATCTGCAGAATTATCCAAAATGGAACTGAGGGTTATTGGGATAGTCGGCGCGGAATATATTGAAGGGAGTAAGGATTGTGTTGAAAATATTCCGGAAGAGGAGGTATATACAGGGTGTCCTATTTTAATTTATCACCCCTCATAACTTTGTAGGGAGCGGTCGTAGAGAAAAATGTTTTTTACAAAAGTTTTTTATTTCGAGGGGGACATAAGATGGTATTACTGGTTTGACCTTGGAAAGTCGTTTGAAGATCACATGAAGGTTACCTTCAATTTCTTAAATGGAAATCCCTATTTTTCAATGCACATTCTTGTAGCTTATCTCGAGAGCTTTTCAAAACATTATAATAAAGTATTTTTTCATTAAGAACTTTTGGAATTATAAGGCTTGAAAGTTTTAATATTTTGACATAAAATACAAAATATCTTGTAAAACATTAATGTTACCTTAATATTTTTATGCACAGAATAATGAAACGAAT
>NJRP01001557.1:24331-35661 GCA_003063835.1 Aphaenogaster floridana
GACGAATGTCAAAATTCTTTTGAGAATTTGAAACGAGCGTTGACGTCTCCCCCGTTACTCTCTTTCCCAAAAGGGGAGGGTGAGTTCGTGTTAGACACAGACGCTTCTAACATCGGTATCGGTGCGGTGTTATCGCAGATTCAAGAGGGGCAGGAAAAGGTCATTGCGTATTTTAGCCGTGTGTTAAGTAAGACGGAAAAGAATTATTGTGTCACTCGACGGGAGTTGCTAGCAATAGTGGATTCGGTCAGATCTTTCCGACATTATCTTTTGGGTCAAAAGTTTATTATCCGAACAGATCATGCTTCTCTTAGATGGCTTATGTCCTTTAAGGATTTGGAGGGACAATTAGCTCGCTGGCTGGAGAAGCTCCAGCAGTTTGACTTCGAGATTGTCTACCGTAAGGGACTTTCGCACGGAAACGCCGATGGTCTATCCAGGCGTCAGTGTGAGGAATACGGCTGTTCGTTTTGCGAGAGAATAGAGAGGAATTATACTGGTGAGCTAGAGAAGTCAGTCGCACGAGTAATTTTAGAAGGAGAAACTTTGGAAGAATGGAGAAAGGAGCAGCAGGAGGATCGGAGTATCGCAATAATTTATCGAGGCAAGGAAGTGGGGGTACGTCCAACTCGATCCGAGATCTCCGCGGAAGACGTTTCTGCGCAAATTTATCTATCTTATTGGGATGCTCTTGTTTTGAAGAATGGCGTTCTCTATAAGAGGTGGGAAGCCCCTAGTTTGAAATTCAGCGTTTACCAACTTGTAGTGCCACGAAGTCGAGTTAAGCTAATTCTGGAGGAGGCACACGATTCTTCGTCAGGAGGACATTTTGGAGTAAACAAGACTCTTGACAAAATCCGAAAACGATTTTACTGGGCTACCTGTAAACGAGATTGGTGTAGGACTTGTGAGATCTGTATTGCAAAGAAGGGCCTCTCGGGGAAAGGGAAGTCTCCGTTGCAGATCTTCAATGTAGGAGCTCCTTTCCAAAGGGTCCAGATGGACATACTTGGTCTTCTTCCATTGACTAAGTCTGAAAGTGTTGCGCCCGCGCTGAGACGCCCGATACATAGCGGCAAGATGTGAATCGTCCCTGACGACCAGCTGTGATATTGATTTTCCGATCGACGTGTTGTTGTTTGTTCTGAGCCTCCGTCTCCGAGCGGACGTGACAGCTCGTATCTCTGTTTCTGTTCCGTGAGCTTTAATAAAACAAGTTTTTCTTAACCACATTGTGTCGCCTCATTTACCGCGGGTGCCGGTTGCGCGAGTGAGAGAGAGTACTAGCGGAGAGACGTAAGCGCGGACTCGGCGAGCGCAACATTTTTATTGAGATATCAGTTCTCTATTTCTATTTTGTGTGACCTCGATTCCTTTATAATTGAATGTTAATGCATATATTGCGCCATCTCACGGAGATATAAAGAAACAGTATTTTTCGGTTCATGCTACACTCATCCGTTTAGTTAGTTCATGTTCTTCAAGTAAGTCTTCGCTTACATTAAAGTACACACGTTCAAGAACATTCCCGCACGTTATTTATTATAAACCTCTCACAAAACCATCAAGTTATGGGCCCAGTCTATCGCCAAATTAATCGCGCAGACTAATCGTGAAAGTTACGGTGAGAGAAATATTGCTGAGATCCGTTAATTATCTCAAAAGCTATCGTGAAAAGACTTCAGTGACAAGCTAACCTCAAGAATCGACACGCGGTCGTTGATTTCGCGAGTGACCACAAGGACAAAGATACCGATTTCAGTTCGTTTTCACGGCGCGACGTGTGATCTCAGACTTTTCTTCCGTTTTACTGTAAGTAAAGAATCAGTTTCGAAAATGGCTCAAGCGAGTACGCACGCGCTACCGCCTATAGAAAAATTAGTTGGTCGAGAAAACTTTACTACGTGGAAGTTTGCGATGCATAGTTATTTGGAACTGGAGGACTTGTGGGAATGTGTGCGTGGTACGAATACAGATGAGAAAAAGTGTATTCGTGCGAAGGCAAAGATTATACTCTCAGTAGATCCCATGAATTATATTCACCTGCAAAATACCACGACACCAAAGGAAGCTTGGGAAAAGTTGAGCGAGGCTTTCGATGATAAGGGTTTGACACAAAAAGTCGGACTTCTAAGGAAATTGGTTACGACGCAACTTGAAAATTGCAACTCAGTAAAGGAATACGTTAACCAAATCATCACGACGGCGCATCAACTCAACGGTGTAGGTCTGGAAGTAAGAGATGAATGGATCGATACGTTACTGCTTGCAGGGCTTCCAGAAAATTACAAACCGATGATAATGGGGCTTGAAAGCTCTGGTACACCAATTACCGGAGATTCAATTAAAACAAAGCTTCTACAGGAGTTAAAGAATGGCAATACTAAGCCAAAGGGTAGCGAATCCGATACTGCATTTTTAATAAGCAAACTAGACAAAAGAAAAAGGTAAAATGTTACTCTTGTCATCAATTTGATCGCATAGCGCCGAAATGTCCACAACGGGAAAAACCAAAAAACAAGAAATTCAATGAGCCTAAAGCCTTTTTCACAGGAAATGTAACAACAGAAGATTGGTTAATCGATTCTGGAGCGTTTTCTCATATGACAGACAACCGAAAGTGGTACAAAGAATTGCCTCCGTAGAAAGCAAAGGAGACATTGATCTAGAAATCCGTGTTAATGATTCAACAGATTAATTAAAAATCAAGGATACATTGTATGTCCCTGAGCTGTCGGCGAATCTTCTTTCTGTCAGCTGGATAACTTCGAAAGGTTACACTGTAATTTTTTCCAAGGAGAAATGTGTAATAATAAACAAAAATAGAGAGCTAATAGCAACAGCATTTTTGATAAATGACACATATCGTCTTAATTGTTCATCCGTGGTCTTTTACAGTTGTCAACAAGGAGAAGAGTTTAGTTCGCTATGGCATCGACGGTTGGGACACCTTGGACGATCCGGAATGAAGCTACTGAGGAACAAACATGGCAAAGGTCTTAACTTCGAAGATTCCACGAACGAGCCATGCATTACATGCTTAAAGAGCAAGCAACATCGAGAACCATTTCTTCGATCAAGCAAACGAGTATGTAAGCCATTGGAATTAGTGCACTTGGACTTGTGTGGCCCAATGGAAAGGACTTCAATAGGTGGATCAAAATATTTTATGACACTGATAGATGACCACTCAAGGAAAACTTCTGTATATTTCCTCAAAGCTAAATCTCAGGCTTTGGAATGCTTTCGAGACTTTAAGAACATGGTAGAGAACCAAACAGGGCATAAAATAAAAACTCTCCGCTCAGATAATGGCAGAGAATACGTGAATGAAAAGCTTTTAGCTTTTCTACGAAAATTAGGAATTCGTCACCAAACTACGATTCCTAGGACGCCTGAACAGAACGGGCTCGCTGAGCGGATGAACCGTGCTATAGTGGAGAAAGCTAAATGTTTTTTAGCTGATGCAGCTCTGGATACTAATTTCTGGGCAGAAGCAGTATCGACTGCGGTTTATTTAATAAATCGTTTTCCAGCAAGGGCACTTCAACACAAGACACCAGAAGAAGTTTGGACCGGCAAGAGACCGAACTTATCACATCTACGCGTATTTGGATGTCGTGCCATGTCTCACGTGCCAAGGGAAAACAGGAAGAAATTGGACATGAAGTCAGAAGAATGCATCTTCCTTGGTTATCTAGAGAATAGCAAAGGTTATCGTCTATATCAGTTATCGTCATGAAAGGTAATCAAGAGCAGGGATGTCGTTTTCTTAGAAGGTGACCATAAGAAAAGGGAACCTGAAAAAAAGAAAAACCGGAAAAGCAAAGCTGATATTGCCATTAACGACATGCCAGAGATTATCAATGAAGTGGGGGCACTAGACGAACCAAACGATTCTTCGTCAAGCTCCACATTGGAATATCATACTGACATGGAATCAGAACTGGATACAGATGAAGACGGAGATGATAAACACCAACCAAATGTGTCAATCCAGGAACCCGTCAAGCAATTAAGAAGATCATCGAGAAAACCAGTACCAAAGAAGTTTAATGACTATGTGACCTACAATGCAACGGATGTAATTTTGACTGATCCAATTACGATCAAAGAAGCTCTCGAAAGCTCTGATCGTGCTGAATGGAAAAAGGCCATGGCTGAAGAATATGGATCTCTCATGGAAAATGCTACATGGGTACTAACAAAACTACCAGCTGATCGAAAAACTTTGGAAAACAAGTGGGTTTTCAAAACGAAGAAAAATTCCAACGGTGAAGTTGAACGACACAAAGCTCGTCTCGTTATCAAAGGTTACTCACAGATCAAAGGAATTGATTATGAAGAAACCCACTCACCAGTTGTGTGGTACGGATCTATTAGGCTTCTGCTCGCCCTTGCAGCCAAATACGACTTGGACGTGGACCATATAGATGTTTTTACAAGGAGACTTGACGGAGGAAATATTTATGAAACAACCTGAAGGTTTCGTCGTCAAAGGAAAAGAGTCATTGGTATGCTGTCTCAAGAAACTACTCTACGGATTAAAGCAGAGCAGTTACGTATGGAATTGTAAGCTTAATTTGGGAGGATCCCAGTTGCGCACAGTGATAATCGGACACCACCAATAATATTGATGTATGCCTAGAGGATTTCTTCTGGAAGGCGCTGTGATTGGCTGTGTCCGATTATCACTGTGCGCAACTGGGCTTTACTCCTTAATTCTGTACTCACTGAAATCGGATTTGTCAAGTCGAATGTCGATCAAGGCATATATGTATGCACGGACAAACGAAAAATTGCAATCATAGCTGTGTACGTTGATGACTTGCTTATAGTAACGAGTGAAGAGTCCATGAAAGTCGCAATCAAGAAACGATTGCACAAAAAATTCAAGATGAAGGACTTAGGACTCGTTAGCAGCCTGCTAGAAATGAGAGTCATTAGGAATCGGAAAGAAGGCAAGATTTCAATCGACTAGTCAGTATATATCGAAGAGATATTGAAGAGATTTAACATGATGGACGCAAATCCAGTGCAAACGCCTCTTGATCCGAACCAGAAATTAAGCGAAGAAATGTCACCGAAGACGACAGCTGAAAAATCGGAGATGGAGCGGATACCATATAGACAGGCATTGGGAAGTGTTATGTTTGCATGCCAGGGTACTCGGCCTGACGTAGCTTGTGCGATCACAACACTTAGTCGCTTCTCCAACAACCCAGGTAAAGCACACTGGACAGCGTTAAAAAGAGTTTACCGATATCTCAAGGGAACCATTCACTACAAATTGGAATATTCACGTAATAATAGTTCGGATCTAACTGGCTACAGCGACGCTGATTGGGCCTGCGACGTTGACAATAGACGGTCAACAACAGGATACGTCTTCATGTTGCAAGGTGGAGCAATAACGTAGAATAGTAAGAGGCAAACAACAGTTGCCTTGTCCACTAACGAGGCAGAGTACATGGGAGACTCAGCAGCGGCTCAAGAGGCTATCTGGCAGTTACTCACAGAGATCAAGAAAAATTTGATCAAGGGACCTACAATGATCTACACTGACAACCAGAGTGCAATCAAATCTGCTAAAAATAGTGCATATCGGGCGCTTTCAAAGCACATAGACACTAGAGTTCATTTTATTCGAGAAAAGATAAATGATAAGATCGTTTGTTTGCGCTATTTGGGCACACTCGAGATGATTGCTGATTCTTTAACAAAAGGGGTTTTCAGTGACAAGAATAACTTATGCCGGAAGGGTATGGGTTTGAAAGATAATTAATATTGCTATTTTTGTTTGGACTCAAGCTCAAGTAGGGGTGTTGATATTATTAAGATATCAGTTCTCTATTTCTATTTTGTGTGACTTCGATTCCTTTATAATTTAATGTTAATGCATATTGCACCATCTCACGAAGATATAAATGAAACAGTATTTTTCGGTTCATGCTACACTCATGCGTTTAATTAGTTCATGTTCTTTAAGTAAGACTTCGCTTACATTAAAGTACACACGTTCAAGAACATTCTCGCACGTTATTTATTATAAACCTCTCACAAAACCATCAACATTCGCGCGCAATCCGTCCGATTACCGGCGAAAGTGGCGGCTTTACAATATTGCCCTGTCTCACCGACTCGGCGCAGAGGATCCGGCTCCTGATTTCGTCCCGCGGCCTCGCTCATCGCACGACGAACCGTAAGTGACGAAATTCGGTGCCGATCGCGACACGCAGGCGATCGCACACACCCCCATTAACCTGGAACCCCCACCAGCGCAAATTGAATTCGGACCTATCGAAAAATTTAGTGCTATCTATGTGCTAATTTGTTGCTCTAGTCCGAATTTTGTTGCTTAAACCGTTTAGCAGGAAATCACGTTTAAAACGGGGGGGGCTAGCTTGACATTAAGCTGGACACCGCCATTATTAAAAAATATATAGAGTGGTCCTATAAAAAAATCAATTATACCAGATTTTGTTGCTTTTTTGTTACTCTAAGATAGCCCAAAAACATTTTGAAGATATAACGTTGTTTAAGAAATACCACTATATACTCAGCACTGCACCGCTCGCGCCACAGTCTAAGTTCTCCTATCTGATGTACAAAGAATTTGTTGCTCGTATGAGTTTGGTACCAAAATGTTCGGGAGACAATATACTTTCGAAACATGACGATATCCGAATTTGTTGCTCGTTTTAAAGTGTCGGAAATAAACAATTTGTCGTAATAGCTGAGCGCTCCGGAGGCTAAGTTCTCGGACGTGATATTTACAATTAAATAATTTGTTGCTCGCGTGAGTTTGGTACCAAAATGTGCGGGAGACAATATACTTTCGAAATATGACGATACCCGAATTTGTTGCTCGTTCTAAAGTGTCGGAAATAAACAATTTGTCGTAACAGCCGAGCGCGCCGGAGGCTAAATCCTCGGACGTGATATTTACAATTAAATAATTTGTTGCTCGCATGAATTTGGTACCAAAATGTGCGGGAGACAATATACTTTCGAGATATGACGATACCCGAATTTGTTGCTCGTTCTAAAGTGTCGGAAATAATCAATTTCTCTGTTCAGTGCCGAGGGCGCCAGAGGCTAAGTTCTCGGACGTGATATTAACAATTAAATAATTTGTTGCTCGCATGAGTTTGGTACCAAAATGTGCGGGAGACAATATACTTTCGAGATATGACAATACCCGAATTTGTTGCTCGTTCTAAAGTGTCGGAAATAAACAATTTGTCGTAACAGCCGAGCGCGCCAGAGGCTAAGTCCTCGGACGTGATATTTACAATTAAATAATTTGTTGCTCGCATGAGTTTGGTACCAAAATGTGCGGGAGACAATATACTTGAAACGCTCCTACGCGCGGTTCGAGTGTACGTCGTTTCTTGACGTCGTTAAATCGCACGATTCGCGCTGCGGTGTTCCGTACTACGGTCGGATGACTCGTCGGATTGTCCGGGTACGGCGGAGAGAAAGAGAGACGTATCGTGATTATAGATGTATTTATTATAAGTTAGAATGCCGATGAATCTTTACAATGAAGCGTTGGTCGGGTCCGGTTCGACCGCGTGAAATATTTACAATGCTATTTTGTTTCGTGATTACGAGAATGCGCGAAATAGTTAAATAGTCGGTCGGGATTTACGCGGATATGCTGAATTGGTTCGGAACGTCGTTAATTCGTCGATCTTTTGCCGCGACCTAGTTTTGGACGATCAGGTGTTTAATTCTATTAATAAGTCGACTTGCTTTGGCCTTCGCGTCGCCTTGCCGACTCGCGGGCGTGTTTACAATCTCGCGCGGTCGGCGACGCGGGGCGGTTGGGCTCTGCGGGGCCGAGCGGCTAGCGCGACGCTTCTATGGCTCACGAGGGCGGTTCGCGGTGTGGGGCCCGCGGTATTATTTCGCGGCGCGATGTGATTCGGAGAACTGCAGGTGGATTTCTTAGAATCGCGGCCCGTGTTCGCCGAATTGCCTTCGCACGGTATTTCCCGTGCTACGCGAATCGCGGGACGCGTACGCGAGGCCGGATTTTGATACGGTCGACAATATACGGCTCGGTTGCTCCCGATCCCGTGGAACTGTATTTGTCGCGGGTATATTCCCGGCGGCTGAGTTCCTCCGGTGTCACCCGGCTTCTCGCAGGTAGCTCCCTGCGATTAGAACTCAGTCGGAGGTTGACGGAACTTGGAAATTGACGGAGAGTTTCCAAGTATCACCGGTATCATGCAGCTATTACAAGTAATTCCCTGTGATTGATACTTACAGAAACGGTGGAGCGGAAAATGACTTAGTTTCTCCGGTAGCTCCCGGCTCACAAGTAGCGCCCTGTGAACGAAACTAAGTTTGGAAAGCGGTCAGGAACTTAGCCTCTCCGGTAGCGCCCGGATGTCGTAGGTAGCTCCCTACGACTGAGACTAAGTTTCTCGGTGATCGGAAATTTGGCTAAGTGTCGCCGGTAGCTCCCGGTTATCTTAGGTAGCGCCCTAAGATTAAGACTTAGCCGAATTTCGGAAGGATTCGCTAGGAATGGCTCACTCTGCACAGGAACGGTTTAGTTGCAGGCTCGCCGAGGAATCGGTGTCTGGTCGTCGGGGACTACCTCTTTATACCGAAGTCGGCCCGGATTCGGGTCGGTACGGTTTGGCCGACCCCGGTGTCAGAGGGCCCCCTCCGATGCGGCGGAAATTTTCGGCGGCCCGTCGGTGACGCGTTCGGCGTCGTGTTTTTCGGCGGCGCGGTAACGGTGCGTCTGTGACGTCGCGTCGTGACGTTGCGGCGTGACGTCGAAAAGCCGTGTTTGGCTCGGCGCGGCATGTTTACGCGTGATCACGCTGAGAGCGCGTGATCTACCTAGTAATCGTTAATGTACATTTATCGGGCGCATTGCGCCCTGCGGCTAGCTGGTGCAGGCTAGCGTTCCGCGTGGCGATAGCGTGCGGTTATCGCCGTTGGTCGCGACGGTGGTCGTTCGCGACCCTTCGCCCCGATCGCCGGGATCCGCATCGGTTCGCTCGCGGGTCGACGAATTGCGGGCCGGTTGCCCCGACGGCTGGTCGATCGGGGGTACTCGCGGCTGGTAATGAGTACTCCGGGGGGGTGCCTCGTTACATACTTTCGAGATATGACGATACCCGAATTTGTTGCTCGTTCTAAAGTGTCGGAAATAAACAATTTATCGTAATAGCCGAGCGTGCCGGAGGCTAAGTTCTCGGACGTAAAATTTACAATTAAATAATTTGTTGCTCGCATGAGTTTGGTACCAAAATGTGCGCGAGACAATATACTTTCGAGATATGACGATAACAGAATTTGTTGCTTGTTCTAAGGTGTCGGAAATAAACAATTTCTCTTATCAGTGCCGAGGGCGCCAGAGGCTAAGATCTCGGACGTGATATTGACAATTAAATAATTTGTTGCTCGCATGAGTTTGTTACCAAAATGTGCGGGAGACAATATACTTTCGAGATATGACGATACCCGAATTTGTTGCTCGTTTTAAATTGTCGGAAATAAACAATTTCTCTGATTAGTGCCAAGCGCGCCAGAAGCTAAGTTCTCGGACGTGATATTTACACTTATATAATTTGTTGTTCTTATATTTTGATATTAAAATGTTAAATTATCGAAATGTATATATTCTGCAAACCGAAATAGTTTAGAGTGACAAGGTATTAATTTATTTTTACATACTCATGACGCTACGGTACACGTCGGATTTAATAAATTTTCATTAATTTAATAAGTAGTTTGTTAATTCAGATGTAGGTATGACTCTATTGCGTATTATTGCTTATGCATAATTCTATCCGTACTTTCCCTTGTCGAAAAGTTCAAAGCAGCGATCGTGTATCGACCGGTCTTTGTTTTGATTTCAATGTGTTTTGATTGCTCAGCGATCTTTCTAGTACAATCATTAGTACGCCTCCAAAAGATAGGTGGAGGGGACTTTTCGAAAAGGGAAAGTACGGATAGAATTACTCATACGCAATAATACGCAATTGAGTCGCACCTACATCTGAATTAACAAACTACTTATTAAATCAATAAAAATTTATTAAATCCAACGTGTGTACCGTAGCGTCACGAGTATGTAAAAATAAATTAATACCTTGTCACTCTAAACTATTTTGGTTTGCAAAATATATACATTTCGATAATATAACATTTTAATATCAAAAATATGAGAGCAACAAATTATTTAATTGTAAATATCACGTCCGAGAACTTAGCCTCCGGCGCGCTCGGCTGTCACGACAAATTGTTTATTTCCGACGCTTAAGGCTGGGGCCACACGAGCGTTAAAAGTACGTGCGTTACGACGTACATTATAACGTTCGTCATAGAAATATATTATTGTTTATGATAGAGGACACACAAGCGTCGTGCGTCAAAGTTAACGCGCGTTCGAACGGACGTTGATTTCTGGCCGACGTATTTATGCTACGCCGCACGTCGAGTCGCGTCAACGCGTGTTTCAGTTAACACTGCTTCTAGTCTGGCTAACCATACGAGCGCTTGTAAGACGCTTTAAATAATTAGAAATAGTGGCCATACTGCTGTCGTTCACTGTTTATGGGATGAACCCAAAATTATCTTTCTCGTTGGCCTTTCAAATATAAATATGTCAAGTATGAAAACGTAACGATATCGTTCGCATCCATACTTCTTTTAAATTTAGTTGAAAATATACTAATTTGCCTCAAAAAATCCTGCTCACCAGATTACTACGCAGATACTAATTTCTACGGGCATATCTACGGACGCAATTTTCGACGGTCGTGTGTACTTAGAATACGTACGTTAGAATTTACGTCCGTTGTAACGCACGTTCTTTTAACGCTCGTGTGGCCCTAATCTTAGAACGAGCAACAAATTCGGGTATCGTCATATCTCGAAAATATATTGTCTCCCGAACATTTTGGTACCAAACTCATGCGAGCAAAAATTTCTTTGGACATCAGATAGGAGAACTTAGAGCGTGGCGCGAGCGGTACAGTGCTGAGTATATAGTGGTATTTCTTAAGGTAGTCCTTTCGCAGTACCTAGTCAAATAACAGTCCATCTTGAGATAATTGAAAAAAAAAGATATTGCAACATCCCAATAATAAAAACAATATACAATGTGATTTTACACGCATGAATTAATCATATTTAATAATTAACTAATTTAGGAAATATTACGACAGTAATGTGGTTGGACTCGATAGTTTCGTCCATGTCGCCATTACGGACGCCGTATCGTAGAATTGAAAACTCTTGCTCACGATCTTTGGTGCACAGTTTGTGACATTCCTCTATCACTTTGAAACGTGCAAAGT
>NJRP01001566.1:18053-28187 GCA_003063835.1 Aphaenogaster floridana
GTAAGTTAAACTGAGATTAAAGTTAATCTGCATTGGTAGAAATGGCCATTAGTCCAGTGTTGCATAAGATTGTTTCTGTTCTAAAAAAAAGTTTCGGTTTCGTGGTCAGCCACACATGCACCATATCTTTCACGTGTTGAGCCGAAGGAATCCTGCGACCTCTTACAATTAGAGCTTCTTTTAGTAGATCAAACAAATAATAAAAATTTAAGGGGACTACGTGGAAAAATGATGTATTTGTAAATTCTCTATTGTAGTTATAATAAATTTAAAAAATAGATTGCAGATAAATATTGACTCACCCTCGTAAATCTATTTGAACGCTTTCTTATATATATTATTGTACTTATTGCATTCGTGCAAACATGAATGCAAACATTAGCGCTTACGCCTGCACACTCTTTTATGTTCACGTTGCCAGTGAACCTGTTGACAGTCTGTGCTGCAGTATGCGGTATTCCAACAACAATGATATATCGCTTCAGCTTCGCAATTATAACACTATAATAAATGATAGACATTTAATAGAACAGTATATTTCAAAGAAGAGATCAGAAAGACAAAAGAGAATTACCCATTGTTTCTTTTTGATGTCAGATACGATTTGTTGATGTCTATCGGTTAATTGCCGCAATTCTTTGGCATGTTCCGCCTGTAGTCTCTCTAATTCTCTGCACTTTTCAAGTTCTAATTCACGGCGCAATTTTTCTAACGCTGTTGTCGTTGGTTGTTCTGAAGTTCTGCGTTCTCTTTTAATCTGCAAGTGTACAATTGTCGAGAAGTAATATAGGACAATATAATCGCGCGAATATGAACTGAGGCACTTGACCGAAAGTTTACCTTGGCGGGAAGCCCATCCGTTTGAATTTGTTCAGTTTGTACGAGAACGCATTTCGATCTCGGTTCTTGGCAACTAGATGTGACCATATCTTCTTGAGATCCTTCCTTCTTTAAACCTTGCGGACACGTGCTCGTTATACTCTCTCTCGCGGGTTCATCTTCCGCCACTGGTAAACGAGGCACCTGTCTTTCTTCGTTCTCGGGGTTAGTTTTCGCAGTGTCCTCTTTATTATCCGTTGCATCGTTTGTATTTTGCGTTTCGGTATTGCCATCCGAACTTAAACGTTCGACTCTTACTCTCAAATCTTTAATCAATTGCTTTGGCAAATTAGAACCATGCGATGTACTCCTTGAACTCGACGATTCCAATTTTCGTATTTTTGCAGGCGTAGGATCCTCTGTTGCATTCGAGTTATCTTCTTTATTCTTTCCCAACTTTTGCAATAAGTGCTGATGATGCTTCAGTTCTTCGAAAGCCCTGTTCCAAGCCGTTGATTTTTTTATCTATGAAAGACAACATTTTTAATTATACGAAAAATAAATATTTTACCAATTATGGAATCAAATGCCTTGGAAAGAAATTAGTTGTACATTTTCGATTATTTCTATCGCCTTTGTTTCTATACCTTTATTTCTTCTTATTTTCCTTTTTTCGAAAGCATAACAGTTTTTAAATTAATTTCTTATAAAGATTTTTTCTAGCGTAATCATGACACGAGAATATCATTGCGAATAAACAATAAACTCGATCTTAATGCTTTTACAATATTGAACGAACAGTACAGAATATAAATAGTATAGATGCAATATATAGATCTCTACCTGCAAACTTTGTAACGTGGAAGAGATTGGCCGAATAAAAACTTTCTCAATATTGGCCCTCATGTGATGACCTCCAAAAAAACGCACATCGTATACATTGCCGTTAACTTGCATGACTTTTGCCGGCCAATACGGGTATCCCTTTTGCTTCGCGTAGACTAATTGATGAGGGGGATTACACGGTATACAAAACCACATTTTTTCGGATTTTTCGTTCGATATACGATAACAATCCGCACAACGACGTATCTCTTGAAGATCGTAACAACAGTCCTGATACATTGTGCGCCCCATGTCCGCTATCACGCTGTTAACTGCTAGAGCGACAAGATAACGAGATATATAATGCTTAGAGAAAAAAAAATACATCAGATTATAAATTATAAATCTCTTACTTCCGTGATATATCATGATGTTATGTAGAATATTATGTGCATCAGCCTCAAATTCGGCGAGATTATTATACTCATTATTGTTCGTTTTCGCATCCATTATCGCCAAATCCATGTGACGCTTTATGAGAATTCCTGGCCGCCATGCGTCTTCGCCCTCGCTCACCCAGGTCGGTCCGGAAAAGCCATTGGGTGGTGTGACGATCGGATCATTGTTGAAAACGATGGTACGATTTGTAATTTCCGGCGGTAATTTCGCTTTTAGATGGCCGCACGTAAAACCAAGAATGTGGTTGAGATCAACCTTGTCGGGGTATACGTCGCTATTTATTTTCTACAACATAAATCGTACTTTTAACGAAATATCATCAGCAGGATATGTGCATCGAGAGCTTCGAGATGTGCTTACCTCGCAGAAGTTACAAATCTTTAATTTTGCATTGCTGGGAGCATGGCATTCCGAGTGATATACCCTGCAGCACTGCTCGCAGCATTCAACCGCACCTGCTCCTTGGCACTTGCAGCAATACCAATCGTGATTATCATTCTGCGATAAGTCTACCGGCGGTAATCGGTAACTCTCTTGTTCAACGCCGCTTTTCGTGGGCACTTTCTTCAACAGGACGAGGCCGTCCTCGACTGCCTTATTGAGTTCCTCTTGAGCCTCTTGTTCTGTAAAGCCGTAAACTCGAGCCATGTGCCGTACCATACGATCATTACTAGGTAAGCTCCTTTGATGTACCGTAATTTTGATTGCGTCCCAAATCCGCTGAATCATAGATGGATCGCTTCTCCGGCGTACAGACATATCGGTAGCAAACTGCAACGAGAAATAATTTATGTGGCTCGTTCGTATACCGTTTAATAAAATATTTAATCAGCAGCTTGCTCGTACTGCAAAAATAATGTAATGAAAAAAGATCACTGAGTATAGCTGATAATATTGGCATTTATTAAATAATGTATCTGTAATAAGAGCTAATTTCTATTCTATGAAAGAGTGAATATTTTGTCACATAAATATAAAATGAATTATAATACTGAGATGTATATTTTAGTCAAAAGCGATTTGATATTTATGTGAAAACGCTATCTTTCATTAAATATTCCATTTATTATACTCCTAATTATATTATTTTATTAGCCAATTTCATAACGTAATTAACTAAGGACCGATTGTTCCAACTTCTTGATAAGCTAACTAACAGTTAAATCATATGTTTATCTTTGTCTAATTTGAAAGAGAAACAAAGAGAAACATATGATTTAACTATTAGTTTTAGCTTGCCAAGAAATTGGAACAACCGGTCCTAAGTAAGATAAGCGATATTAAAAATTCATTACAGTAAGATAGTTGAACCATCAGTTCAACGTTTAAATTGATAAGTATTTTATGCCCTCATATATTGTCGGTATAGTACAGTTAAATCTAAACTACATTAGGCATGCTAACTGGGTACCCACATGTACACTAATATGCAGTACCCATATGCTTATAACAAATGCTTTACTCAGTCGGCTTCTATCAATCTCAAGGTGTGGCAGCTTTAAGAATAAACAGTTTCGGTGTATACAGTTTCAGTGAACAGAGCGGACAAATATTTGTAATCAAGGAGGATTTGATCGAAGGAGATCTGCCATCGCAATATGCATTCCGCAATACTAGACGCAACAGGTTACACACTGTTGCTGTCTAGCTTTATTACGCTTGTGATTCTATTATGGAAAGGATGCAAACGCAATAAGAAATCGCCGTTTTACGTTCTATCGGCATCTGACGTCTTCAGTGCTACATTGACGGCTATTATATTGCTCGTGAATCATATCGAAGCTGGGATAAAATTGAGTTACAACTGGCAAAATCACACCAGCAGCAATACACCCAACCACATATGGACAATCGAAGACAACTATCGATCTCCATTCTTACAGCCTCACGATCTACGCGAGGCAGCCAACGAGGTTGATCTCAATGTAACTTTAACGTGCGGCATGAAAGACATACTTATGCAGTATGGAATGTTACTCGCTGCATTAGCAAATGCGTTTATATCTCTACTGACTTTTACTGTACAATGCAATCTTAATGCAGCATGTGTAAAGCGAAGATGCGCCAACATAATGAAATCATCACTGAAGAATACTCAACTTGAACCAAAGGATTCAAGTCGAGTCAGTGTTAAAGTCAAATGTCGAGAGAGTGAAATATTGGAGAATGAACAGGAATCAACGTTTCAACAACGAGACAATATTGACGTGAAGACTAGGAGCAACATTATACAGAGAATTATGAGGATCTCGAAATTTCGAACGCTGAAAGAAGGTGACAAAAAGCCGATTGGTTTCCTCGTCACGAGTCATTGGCTCGTACCGTTTCTCATTACTGGAATTCTGTACTGTGCCGAGTACAGCGATATGAATAACGTTCGACATACGGAGGACACCGAATGCATATTTGAAAGTAATTTTCCAATGAATGACTTCGATACATTTTCAGACACTGATGATTATCTGAACATCACCGACTCCGTTACATACATGACGTCGCCAGAACGCAATTATTTCTTTAATGAGATGTTATCAAACAAGTCGAAACCAAGCAGCACAGAAATAGATGAAGTAGTATCTAAAGTTCAGAGTATCGTTAAGACTGCGTTAAGTCATACACGCAATTCTACAGAAGATATGGTGAAAAATTTCCTTGCTACTCCTGGACCGCAAAATTTGACGGAGTACATTCTAGCCAATAATATAATGAGATATATAAAAAACATTACAAATATTGATAGTGTAACTCAAAGACTAAACGGTACACTAATAGAGCGGGATATAAGTGTCCATAATTCGTCCACAAATAATAATATATATTTGAATCAAGATCCAGAAGTGCCGTTACTTTATAATGAATCGAGAAATGTGTCGGAAGAATTAGATGCAATTACATCTGGAAACCTGAGTAGCGTATTACAAGTGTCAGTTGAAAGTAAGGATGACAGTTATCAAGAGGATGCGCAGATACATTTCGCAAGCACGGAAGAAAGTACAACTCAGAGGACTACTAATATTTCCTTCGTGCAAAATACAACATTCGTTTCCAACGATCAAATATATGGCGAGATAATGAAACGTATTCAAGCTGCCAGTGTGCACTTGGCAGTGAAAAATCATTATAATCGTTCAGCGAGTCGACCTCAGGATGGAGACCAATCTAAGTGGAGCAATCTAAAGAATTATATTGCGAAGAGGAAGCCGAATTCGATCAAGGATCTACTTTCCAACAGAAATGATAATCTTAATCGCCACATTAATGCTGAGACAAGACAGAGCAGCTCGCTGCATATGACCAACGAGTGTCTCGTTTCAACCAGGTTCTTAAAACTACACCTGTTTGTACTATCCTTTGCGATATACTTCCTGCCAATTCTGTTTTCCTGTATCCTACAAATGCGTGGGAAGCATATGTGTAAAGATACACTCGCGATATTAAAAGCAAAAACAGATTCTCCCTCCATGGATGGTAAAAGGATTCATCGTCAAAATTCAGCAGAGGGATTTAGCATGCACCAAGGATTAAGGAACGATCATAATAGGACAGATATAGATGCGATAAAGGACCATGAAAGTTGCAGGGAAAATGAAAATATAGCCTTAGAGATAAATTGCATGGTAAGAATACTCGATACTATCAAGTTATCATTGATTCTGTGCGTGGTTCTCTGGACACCGGTGTTCTTAGGGACTCTATTGAGAGTAGTCTCGTGTACTCGTGCACCTCAATGGTTAACCGATGTAACATTTTTAAGCGCAATTTCTTTCGGTGTCATAAGAAATGCCCTGAATATAAATATAATCAGAATTCAAGAAGCCTGTAGTGACGCTAGTATGAAAGAAAACAAGATACATCCGGTTGAATAAATGCTTAAGGATGTTCAGGCGGTTACAGATACTTTTTCCCTGCTAAAAGTTAAGTTGCTTACGTACAATCAATTTCAAGAATTAAATCATTTTTCGCATTTTTGGCAACATTACATGGAGTTGAACCCGTTTACGCGGAGTGAATTATCGATAATTTGAGTAAATTACTATAGAAGCAACACTCGCGTAAACGTAGTAATAGTCTAATAATCTCTCATAGTCTAATCGTTCTGCTTGCAAAATTTCGTTTTTTTTTCATCATTTTTTACTGAGATATAATAACTTTTCCCTCATTTTTCATAAGACTACGTGTAATTTTATATTATTTAATTTTCTCAGTAACAAACTTGTAGTCTTAATCGTTCTGCTTGCAAAATTTCATATTTTTTTCATTATTTTTCACTAAGATATATAATAATTTTTCCCCCATTTTCCATAAGACTACGTGTAATTTTATTATTTTTTTCTGTAACAAGCTTCCCCCCCTAAACAGCTTCCAACTTTGATAGAATTTTTTTTATGGTGAAATCTACAGAATCTAATTGGTTTCAGCAAGTTTTCATCATTTTAGTTGTAATGTCTGAACATCCTTAATACCCAATAAGCAATATGTTAACAATTTGCCAGCAGATTCGAGTAGAATATTGCAGTAGATTGGTGTCAAGTGCATCTATTAAGCTTGTATTCTGTCTAGCAGAGCCGATAATTTGACAGCAGATTGCCAGCAGAACCTGAGCAAAATCTGTCATTTTGTAACCATTTAAATGAAAAATATCATCTATTCTACATGTTCTACTTAAATTTTATTTAAATTCTAATTATATAAAAATTATTTTAGATATAGAAACTGCTTAGTTTCTGCAGTCAATCTGCTATCTTATTCTGTTATATTTCTGCTAGCATTCTTCCGAGAAAATTTGTAGCAGATACTTTGCAAAATCTTTTTTCGACAGATTTGGCCCAAGAAGCTACATTATTCAATATATTCAAATAGTAACAAGATTAATATAATAATAACAATAGTAAAAAATCACGGATAATTGACTTTGTATTGAGGATTATTTATATATATATATACATTGCAAATTATATAAATTCTGTGATTTTTATATACTCTTTTAATACTGATGACAGAGAGAATTGTTTCACACATAAAATGTAAAAAATATTGAACAAGGAGAACGGCTAGATAACGAGCAAAAAAGTTGTTATCATACATTGGAAATAAAAAGTTGTTTAATTTAATCTAAAATACATGGTAACGACGAGAACGTTTCGACTTTACTAAGTCTTCTTCAGCGTAGTATAAGAATACAAAGAAATAATACAAAAAATAAATAAATCAATAGATATCAAATAAAAAGATTTAAATATAGATTAAATCTATTTATTAATTTTAGATTAAATTAAACAACTTTTTATATTTCCAATGTATGTAAATAACAACTATTTTTGCTCGTCATCTGGCCGTTCCCCTTGTTCACTTTGCTTTGCATAAAACGAGCCTATCTTTAGCCTTTTCTATTTGTAACAAATATTCTCTATTTTAAAGGCATTGAAACTCGATTGTGACTTAATTCTAATCACTCTTTTATCATTATTCATAACGAAAATATTTTCGGGTCGGATAAAATATTCTATATCAAAGGCATTGAAACTCGATTGTGACTTAATTCTAATCACTCGTATCATTATTCGTGACGAGAATATTTTTCGTGTCGGATAAAACGAATGCGCATAATTAGGCAGTCGCATTTTGCAACATTTAACTCTGGAGGCGCGTGCAGCGCAAAAATTTCGCGCTCGTTACAGTGAATATTATTCGCGAAAGTGCGCCCATATGCGAGTTGAATTAACTCGCAAGAGTACGTAGCGTAGATAGACGTTCGCTTACTGTGCACTTATCACTTATCGCGAGCAAAGTTTCGGTCGCTATCGTAGACGAACGTCGGTAGGGCCCCAGGATATCGCGGACGCTCTCTCAAACGGTCCTTGGGCGTTCGCACCGTCACGGAGGCAGGTACATCGGTCACGCGAACGAATTCCACCGATTCTCGCCGCCACTCGCGATAGCGACCAACAACGGGTAACGCGACGTAACAATTAACATCGGCGACGCGAGTACTGTGTGTACGTCACGAGCCTGACTTAACCTCCTCGCCAGCGCGCTTAACAATGCGCGCGCAACTTACATAATTGCATATCGACAAGTTGTTCGTGTATCGCACGGTGAAAACGACGCTCGCGTTCCCGATTCGAACCTGCTTGCGCCGATCTTTTTTACCAGGGGCTCTCGTGGAATCGGTAGAGATCCACAAATTTAAGACAAACCTTTGCTAAATTCTATAAAGTTTAGTTTAAACCAGGGTTGGGGGGGGGGGGCGTTTACGCGTAAAATCAGGGTTGGATAGTAACTATGTTAAAAATTTAAAAGTTAAATAATAAAGTTAAAAAGTTAATAACTTTAAAGTTTAAACTTAACTTAGTTAATTTTAAATGAGTTAATTTTCAACTTCAGCTAGTTATTTTTAAAAGATATTAACTTTAACTTGTTAACTTTTTTATTAACTTAAAAATTTATTTATATGAAAGAAAAAATACATTCCCACATAAAAACAATATTTCTTTGTTATTTCATATAAACTTAATTTACAAATAGAATATTAAATTTATTTGATAATCCATATTATATAATTGTTTTGAATAATCTAACTTTAAAATATTACGACAATCTAATTTAATATAAATAATATTTTTCAAAATTAACTTTTAATTTAACTTAAGTTAATTTAATCTTAACGTAACTTTTAACTGAGTTGGGTTTTTTTAAATGTAAATTTTAACGTAACTAAATTAATTTTATAAATTATTAACTTCAACTTAATTTAGTTTAAAAAAATATTAACTTACTCAACCCTGCGTAAAATATAGTAGTCTCCATCTACGCGTAAATAATGTAACTATATTTTACGTGTCATCTATGTAAACAATCAGTAATTTGTGGATTATTACACATCGGAGATTTGCATTTCGTTTACACAATTTCGATTTTTCATTTGCAATTACTATTATATATTCATAATTATAACCCTTCGAGGCCACATCTGGGTGGCGGCCATCCAGACAATTCAGTGCGATATTTATATATATATATATATATAAGATAGGCTTTATAATCAGTGTCCCTTCACCTAGAATCCCTAGTTTGAGTCCCTCTTTCGAAGATCCGTGCAATAGAAAGGCTTTGAGCCATGTCAGTTACGTTTGGTAAACATTTGAAAATTAATTATTATGAGTGTAACGTATCTTTTCCCTTAAAAAAACACAATTTTTACATAATTTCCTAAATAGCCGCTACTTAATATCGAATCTTTAAAAAAATACGAATATTTAAATTGAAAAAGTCATTTTTTCAAATTTTTTCCTTTTCAATTTTTTTATAAAAAATTGGGAGTACATTTCGGGTTCTACACCATACATATTTTTTAACAACACCCTTAAAATGTTTCATGAATTTTTACAACTTTATTTTTGCACATTAACTGGAATTATGAGACTTTGAATCCGTCTGGGTGGCGACCACCCAATGTGGCCAGGGTGTACTAAAAAAAGAGGTGTGGCCTCGGAGGGTTAATACTACAGTTAAATACAGTTTATTATTTTATAATTTAATTGCGTTATGCTATCCAATTTATAAGTTTACATTGTTTATCGTCTACTTGAAAAAAGTCCGTGTAAACATCTCGTAGACAATATGTAAACAATCCATATACACGTAATCTTGTGAAATCTACAGCACAACCCTGGTTTAAACGAAATTTAGTCAAATTTATTAAAAACTTGGCGAAATGTTTAAGACTCTTGGCCATTCACCACTACTATCTCAGATTGCGACATCAAAAGCGAGAAAATACATAATAAATATTCTTACTATTTCTAAGATACATTAAAATGGAAATATTTTTCAATAAAACAACACTACCGAAAACTCTCCTTTATTTCATTAACCCAAAGTTTTTCATATAAGACCATGTATAATTATATAATAAAAATATGTCCATATATGTATATGTTTTCTTTCTCTTGCATAATCTCTCTGTTCGTATATACCCAGATAGCACATGATATCCCCCGTATATTCTGAATTCATACGGAATCTCCCATT
>NJRP01001568.1:20267-36182 GCA_003063835.1 Aphaenogaster floridana
TACTTTTTAAAATTTTCAACTTATTTCACCATATGTTAAATTTATCTTTAAGGGGTAGTTTTCACCCTTCAGAGTGGACCTTTGCCGATAAAAAAAATACGTGTCCAATATTTTTCGAAGTTCTACAAACATGCAAAGTTTCATTAAAATCGGTGAGTGACACCTCCGTAGGTTTACTTGTAAGTGCAATGCCTTGGTGGCAAAGCATACAAAAACGGCTATATAAGCCTTATGATTACGCAAATTACGGCGTTTCCCTTCCCGCAGCGTCACGGGACCGGCGTAGTCAACTCCACAGCATGAAAACGGACGCGAAATATTTACTCTATCAACAGGTAACGAGCCCATCAATGCCTCGGAAAAGGTCGGCCTTGTCTTGAAGCAAGTTATGCAGTTATGTATGATTTTACGTGTAGACGAGCGCAACGATAGCGGCCAAAAACGTTGTCTAACCGCAGCTATAGTATCTTGCACCCCGGAGTGCATGTTGCGCCGATGTTCAAACTCTATTATGCGTTTCGTCAAGGTACGATTTTGAGGCAAAATTTGATGGCATGCGTCGTATGGCAAGGCTGAGTTTTTCAGTCTTCCGCCCACCCTGATCAAGCCGTCATCGCCTATGAATGGACAGAGCGAGAGCAGACTGCTGGGCTTGCAAAGAGAGCCGCGACTACTTAGTGAAGTGTACTCGTTAGCGAAAACTTGCTTCTGTACGGCCTTACACATAATGTTTAGGGAATGCAGCATTTCACTTGAAGAAATCGCAACGGTTTGCGGCTTAGAACCTCGAGGCTTGAAAAACCTACAACAATAGGCCAGGATTCGACTTATCTTGTTAAGATTGGAAAACCCAGCGAGCAAATCATTTATTATGGTGCAATCGTACAACACAACTGACGCGCAAATTCCCCTTCGTTCAGGCATTTCATCTTGAAGATGAACGAATTTGCCGTTTGGCCATTGGTCGTCGGGCAATGGTAAGAAAGGCGGGCCGTGCCACCAAATAAGTGAGTCCATTAGTTAGGGAGTGATCCTCGCGATAGGATATCAGCTGGGTTGTCGCACGATGCAACGTGGCGCCAACTCCTCATGTCAGTCAAGCGCTGAATCTCTCCGACGCGATTTGATACGAATATTGACGATTTGCGCGACGGAAAAGCTATCCAATTTAATGTTATAGTGGAATCTGACCACAAGAATATCTCTATGTTAGTTAAATCGAGTGATGATCTGATCTTATTAATTAGCTAAGCCAATAACAATGCTGCAGACAATTCAAGCCGCGACAACGATATTGCCTTAAGTGGAGCGACTCGAGATTTGGAACAAAGCAGATTGTTCTGATAATCTTGGTAGCCGACCCTCGCGCTAATGTAAACGCACGCGCCATAAGCGCGTTGGCTTGCGTCACAATAACCATGGACTTGAGTGAGCGCAGGATCGGTAAGACTTCCGACGCAACGAGGAATCTGCAACTGATTTAAATTCAATAGCTGTAGCTTGAGTTGCAACCACCTTGTGTAGACATCCTGGGGGACGGATTCATCTCAACCCACCCCGTCTGCCAAAGATCTTGCAGTATTAATTTGGGAATCACAACGATCGGGCCAAGGAAACCCAAGGGGTTAAACAATCTTGACATTTCTGACAGTATTGAACGCTTAGTTACAAGGTCCGACGATTGACTGGGTTTATATGAGAAGTGAAAGGTGTCATTGTCGCGATCCCAAAAAATGCCCAAAATGCGAAAATCGGATTCCTTGTCAAGCTATACAAGAATCTCGCTCGGATCACTCACGCCCTCCAACAACTCGGGACAATTGGATCCCCATTTACTGAGCTCAAAGGAGCCCAGCTTCAGCAACTGCACTATCTGATTGCAAATGACTGTCGCTTCTGCTACCGAGTCTGCTCCGGTGAGCAGATCGTCGACGTAAAAGTCGCGTTTCACATGTAATGAACCTATGGGAAAGCTATCAGCGTATTGATCGGCTAAATCTTTAAGGCATCTTTATGGCTAAGTAAGACGCGGCTGCGGTACCGTATGTAACCGTAGTCAATTTGTAGACCCCTGCATTCGAGTGGTCATCATCGCGCCACAAAATTCTTTGTAACTGTGTCTGCTTTGTAACGGATGCAGCAAGATTTGGCGATAGATTTTTACTATGTCGCCAACTAACACGTATTTGAACGTACGAAAACGCATAAGTATAGACGTAATATCCTCTTGTACGACCGGACCTACCATCATAGAATCGTTTAGTGACAACCCAGTGTCAGTTTTGCACGATCCGTCAAATACGACGCGGAGCTTGGTACCCTTAGTCGAATCTTTTAAAACGCAATGATGGGGTAAGTAGAACACTTTTGATACCTCAAGGGGTCGCTCTACTATTGGCTTCATATGACCTAATGCAAGGTATTTGTTTATAAAGTCTGAGTATTGATTCTTTAGATTTGAATTGCGACGGAAACGCTTTTCTATTCCTTGTAGACGGTTTAACGCGATGTTTCTCGATTCTTCGAGATTCCCTATCAAATCCTCCTTAAGGGATAATTTTACTACGTGTTGTAACCCGAAGTTACATCTAGATATTTCTACCAGAAGTAGATTGAAATAAGCGCATAGCAACCAGCCGCGCTTAGCAACAACCACGCCAGGCGTTTCGGAACTTTGCAAAAATGCAAATTTGCAGAAAGTCACAAATGCGCCCGGCCATTGACCGTGCGCATTTGACTAAGCGATCTGACGAACCAAGGACTCCGATCGAGAGGTCGGAGCCCCTGCTGAACTTAGCAGTTTTACTCTATATAACCGACCGCCCGATGACAAGAGCGGGGGCAATACCAATCATAAAGTCAGTCGGAGACCATGTATCAAAATTTAGTCAAAGTACCGTCACGCGAGTGAATGAGTGACACGTGTAACTGAATTCAAATAAAACCAAAGCCTTGTTTTGTAAAAAGTGAGTTTATTGCCGAGTGATCCTATCCTCCGATCCGTACGCGTTGCTAGGGAACCATCCCTTAAGGCAGACATCCCTTCAAGTGCACTGAGCGGCACAACATACGTATCTGCCTTGTTCGTTTCTGGATACGTTTTCCAGAAAATGCCTCTCACAAAACTCCTCTTCGAGAGTATAGCTGCCTGGATTATTGTGAATGTCGTCTAATTGCCAAAATTTACTGAGTTGATTATGCAACTCGATGTTGCTCACGGAGGCATGAAGAGATTGTACCTTTCGCGACTGCGTTACGGCATCGTTCAATCGCCCAGCTAGTATCCAGCCGAATCTGGTTTTCTGTAACGTGGGGTGCTTCTCGGAAGCCTTGATTTGTCCTATGCAAATGGCATTCCAAAATATGTCTGCACCGAGCAATATGTCGATTTTTTATGAAATATGAAACTTGGGATCGGCTAATTCAATATTGCGCGGTAGTTCAAACGCGGTTCGCCGCATGATGAACGCTGGGAGGTTATCCGTTACGCGGTCTGTTACAATGCAGTCGATGACTGCCGAATAAGAATTTAATCGCGAATGCAATTTTAGCTGAACGGCTTGTATTGATCGAGTAGTCGTGCCATTTATACCGGATATAGCAACATCTGCCGAGCAAGGAGTGAGACCTAGGGTATCTAGAAAATCGCGTGAAATAAAATTGGCTTGAGATCCGGAATCTAACAGTATGCGGCAGGATTTTAATTGTTTCTGCCTTGAGCGAGCGCGACGGCAGTTGAGAGGTGAATGCATTTACTACCAATTTTGTTCGAGGCGTGAGTGACCACCGCATCAGGAGCAACCGTAGAAGTCGATTCCCTTGAGTTGGATTCCTCCCTCGCGGGATCGCCGGATCCACGCCGCTCAGAAGATTCTGGAGGATGCAGCAATGTGTTGTGCTTGCGACAGTAGATCCTGCAAGTCCCTGAAGGACACTTATTCGCAGCATGTGTTGTCGAACGCAGGCAATTCACGCAAACTTTGCGTGAGCGAGTTTCCGCTATCCGTTTGTGGATCGGGAGATCTAAAAATCGTTTGCATTAATGAATAAAATGTTGACCCTGACAATAGTCACATTTAGCGTTAATGGAGGCGTTACATGAAGCCCTTGAAGTGTTACCTATGTGAAATCGCAAACCTGTAAATTTCGTAGATGCGCTGGATGCCTTGGGAGTGGATTTGAGAACCTGGCATCGGTGTGACAAAGAATTAAAAAATTGTTTTAACGTGGGCAACTCGGCGCTTGTGAGCGACGGTTGCCATTCTCGCGCTGTAGTCGCGTCGAGCTTAGAGGTGAGAAGATAGACTAAAAGGTCATCCCAAGAATCAGTGGGGCGCTTTAAAGTCTTTAGTGCCTGCACGTGTCGTGCAGAGCCGTCTGCGATTTGTCGCAATTCCGCTGCGTTTTCCTTTGTCAAAGCCAGCAACTCTATAATAGATCTGAGATGAGATTGCACAATGACGCGTTTATTATCGTATCTCTCGTTTAAAAGTTTCCATGCAACCGCATAGTTCGCTTCTAAGATTTCAAGTGAGCTTATCACCTTACTGGCGTCTCCCGTAAGCGCAGCCCTCAAATATTGCAACTTGTGAACACTACTGAGAGATGTATTCGTATGTATGACCGAATTGAATGCATCGCAAAAAGGAAACCACTCATCATATCTCCCGGAAAATTTAGGAAGATCGAGTTTCGGTAGCCTAACGTTAAAAGGTAATTCCTGCGTTTGGGAAAGATTAGTTAAGGTTGGCGACGGCGCTGTGACGTCACGCGTGGTAGCCGAGGAATGCATTAATTCCCGCATTTAGCCCGCTAATTTAAAGAATGCCTCCTCAAAACCGACTCTGTCGTTGGCTTCGCTTGGATCGAGCGTTTCTAATAACGTTTGATTATCATTATATTCAATCCACTGCTGTTCCAATTTTTCTCTACGCTCTATAATTTGCGCTATTATTGACGGAGACACTGAAGTAATGCTGTCTATGTAAGTTTTTATACGCGTGCAAGCCGCCTTTGCCTTGCCGTTGAGCGACGTCTTTTAAGAGCGGTGGGATCGTTATCCATGTTAAGATCGCGAATTATGTGTTGTAAACAAAAATACAGAGCGTGTTGGTTGGCGAATATTGAAATAGTTTTCTTCACCTGAAGTGTCGTGTGTTCGGCACGCGGGACGCGCGCGTTCGGTACGTGCGATGAGCGCGCCAAAACAATTGCTGTTGTTCGTGGATGAGGGGGGAGGGGCGCCGCTTCGATGATTGCGATGAAGTAACCGCCGGCGTTCCTGGTAACTGAATTTCTCCGCTGGCTTGCCGGTCTTGGGAGGATGCGTCGTGGAAGATCGGGCTGCTGGTAGATCTCCTCGAACCTTGGCTGCTTCCTGGGGTCGGTCGGCAGACAGCGGCGACTAAATATGCGCAATTGGTATGCGAGAGGCACAATGGCTTGTCTCTCGGCACGGCGTTGATGCTTCGCTGTTCGTCTGCTGGCACAGCGATGTTAACTCGGGTAGCAGGTGATGCAGATAATGTGCGGATGCTTGAGCGACATCCGGCTCGAAGGACCAAAACTTGTGTTAAGAATCTTTTTCCTTCTGCGGTCACGAAAGAGATTTGCGGGCATGACTGCCCTCCACGCGTTGCTCTCCGGTGTGATTGTTCTCGGGAACGGCGTGGGCAAGACAAATGCGTCTTTTAGTTTATTTCCGTTTATTGCTGATTGACACCACACTGTTCACTTGCTTAGTGAATCTCCCGAAAATACAACAAATATCGCCGTTAGGCTTACAATTGCCAAGTCGTCGGTTCGCTCGTTGCTAAAGATCACGCGTACCGACGAGAGTCTGCCGGGCATGGGCCGGCTCGAGTCACGTGAGCAGCCCAAAGAGGGAGAACAGGGACGGCTCGCGACGCGAAGGGGGCCCTGGGTTAATTTTATATCATAGTACTTAACACTTACCATATGTAAATGTCTCAAAGAAACTGTAACTCAGTCGCGGAGAGCATAGCGAACGCATTAAATTTCTAGCATTTCTAGCATTTCTAGCATTTTTCAGCTAAAAATAATATGGAAACTGATAACAACACGCGAGTAGGGACATTAAGAGTAATAATTTCCATACATTTCATTACATGGCAGCATCTCTGTAAAGAGATATCGATCATATCCCATTTTACTCCGTGTTCCCATTATGCCCCGCCTTTCCCTATATATATATATCTCATATTTTATACATACAAGTCATTTCTGAACTCTTCTGAACCTCCTCACCCAAGCATTTACTTTAATGTGCAAATAATATACGTTAATACTATATTATATTCTATTCGTTAAACTTTTTTTGTTAATATCTTTTTAATAAAAAACGAGCGCGGTCTAAAACCTTCAGAAAGTCACTTAGGAGAGTGACCTTGATAACATATGTCAAGATCAAGGTCATTAGAGGATGGTTCCTTTTTGTAATAATTTTGTTTACCTGTCCTTTACATATCCATTTATATCTATAATGATTTTATTATAATTTGTAAAAATTAAAAAACTTTATTAGTGACGGTGGTTTCTCATGCTATTGATACGGTATTCCTAACCCAAAGACATGGCGGAGCTAGGGGCAGGGCCTGAGAGATCGGCTGAAAAAGATCGAAGGTGCCAACACTCCTTGAGGCCTATTCCGTATCTCTTAAAGGAGTGAAAATGCGAAAAGTGAACTAATTTACTAGGTTTTTACCAATAAAATTGCTCAAAACCTAATGAATTCGCTCACTTTTCGCATTTTCACTCCTTTAAGAGATACGGAATAGGCCCCCCTGTCCCTACTGTATATTCTTATACTGTGACTGCGTGAAATTAAGAACCTCGCGCAACGCGGTGACACGCGCCGAATGTTAATTCGCCAGGATCGATCACCTGATTGCCACCTCACGAGATCGAGCCGGTATCGACCCTCGGTATCTTGATTCGTTCCGCGGTGTGCTAAGTCTGATAGGGAGATCAGGAAATATCTTACGAAAAAATTATCGTTCGATTTGCTATTCGAGCTAAAATTTGCAACGTTAAGTTTTGTGTCGAGTGACGAGTGCGAACTACAATCGTGTATCAAAATGCCGAACAATCTGTGGAAAGAATTGCTAGACGAGCAATCGAATTCCCATAGAATATCCGGATCTCGCCGCGTGGCATTCGGAATTTCGTTCGTACGTCCGCCATTACTACGAAAGTACGTGTGCCACCGGATCTCGCTTCCTTCGTGCGAAGGATTACCATTTGTCAGAGACTGTTAACAGTGATCAAGCCAATCGAACGGATCGGAGAACGAACTGAGATATTGCGACAAAAAAGCGTTAACCATAGGGTCATTTGTCCCCGCAATCAAGAAATCGTAACCAACTCGCGGTAAGATGTCCGTTCGTCGTGTCAAGATATCCGCTTGTGCCACAAGATATTTGTTCGTCGCGTCAAGATATCCGCTCGTGTTGTCGTAAGCTCGTGTCGTAAGCTCCTGTCGTCATATTCTTATGCCGTCAGCTATTGTCGTCGTACGCTCGTGTCGTCAAGCTCTCCGCTCGTGTTGTTAATTCGCGATCAAGATTTCTATCGTTGCGCTGTATTTCACGGCAATATAAACCCGACCACTCTCCGCACCGCTTGTGTCGTATCCGTTTTTGTACAAGACGACCGACTACACATTTAATTGTATTAATGTTTTGAGACTGTGAGTTGTATTAAAGTATGTAAAAGTGGATTAAAATCAGTGCTGCATTTTTATCATCCACCTCACGCGTTTCTTAGCTTCCTCGCTCTTTCTCCGTCTCTCGCACGGTAAAGACGCTTTGCGCTCAGAGCTGAGCGGTCCCGGCATCTCGAGCCCCGAGAATACGATCTCGGGCAAGCTCGAAACAAGCAAAAATGACAAAGTTTTGAAAAAATTCGATTTTTTCGCTTTTTTTGAAATTCTTCTTTACCGGGAAAATCGAAAAGTTAGAATTTTTATTTGATTGTAGGTCGAATGACAAACAAAAATGTTGTAAATATTTTCTAAAAATGTTGATTCAATCGGATTAAAACTACACGAATTATCGAGGCAACAATTTTGAAAAATGTTGTTTAAAAAAAACGCTTTAAAATTTTACAAACAGTTTACACGTTAATAAAAATTTTGTCAAATCTCTTACCTCTAATTTGTTATATTCTACAAGTTTCAAACTATAAAAAAATGCCAAAAGTTGATTTTTTTGAAACCCAAAAGTGAGAATATTCTTAAAGTTTGGTAATCTATTTATAAAACATCCCGTATATAAACACGTATAAACAAACATGCAAGCTTCAATAAGTCGAAAAAAATAAAAGAATTGACAGTTAAAACATACAAAATTTTAGTGGTATATAAAAATACCGCTATATTAAAATCAGCAATATTTAAGCACGAATTATTTTCTAGAGAAGATAGAGAATAGTTGAATAACGAGATCGAGTGTTTTCTTGAATTTCTTTTTTTTTATAAAGAGTATGATTTATAAGAAATTCTCAAGAAAGCTAAATATTTAATAAATGACTAAAGCCAGCGGTACACGGAGCGTTTTTTCCTGCTGAATTTCTTGCGATCTAGTAAATTACTAGAAATCCTGCGTGCTGAGTGGTGCAATTATAGTAATTTACTAGATCGCAAGCAATCCAGCAGGAAAAAACGCTCCGTGTGCCGTTAGCTTAAGTTTATTTTAACATAATAGAATTTTGAAATGCACTTGTCGCGTTTTCCAATGTAGAAAAATTTGGAAAATTCTTGGTCTTTTATGTGCGACAATGCATTAATGCATTTATTGATAGTTATTGCAAAATGTTTGGGGAAGATTATGATATTCTGGCATACTCCATATTCGCTAGATAATTCCAGCAGATTTTTTATTCTCGAAGCTAAAATTATAATTGAAAGATTAACCAATTATGAGAATATATCACTTATCTAGGAAATTATGATGGATAAAATAAATGCATTCCAAAACAATTTTCTCACACAATTTTATCCTTTATAAAGCGATTGTTGCAAATCGTGTATAAATCAGGAAAGTATTCATGAAACTGTATTTATAATAGAGTTATAAAATAAATTTTTTCTACACTTTTTATTTGAGCAGTATAGGAATTTTGTGTATTTTAGAAATGCGTTTTATACAAATTTTACTCACAGTCAAGAATTTATTGTTGAATTTATTGTTGAATTTAAATGCGGAAGTTTCTGTCGAAAATATTGTACCCACCAACGCGTTTGCCTAAAACAATTTTACGCATTAGAAAAATATTACATTAATTTCACTCACCAGTATGTTGTAGTATATTAATACCTGATCGCATGTCAAATGACAGATGCGACTTATAGCAATAATTTGAAGTGATAAATATAGAATCATCATACATCGACTGCAAATCAGTAGCATGCTATTATGCCGAGTATTTCCATAAATAGAGGAAAAGACAAAAGTCATAATGTCTATTAACATACACGCGATCCAACAGAGCAACTGTGGGTTATAGTAAGAAGTGAGATGATTTGTTGCATCGATGAGGCAGCGATGTAACCGCTGGAGATTCACGATCGTAAGACGATCGAATACTCCAGATATAGCAATATCGACGGCAACAGACATACCTGTTTTATTTTAACCCAAATTTTGACATTTTAAGATTATTTATTTTGTTGAACGACCCAAATGGCCAATTTTATTATTAAATTACGACGTTTCGACCATAGGTTTTGGTCCTTATCAAGTATAAAAATAATCTATGTCATATGAAAATAAGGTGTGTCAAACAAAATATCCTATTAATCATGAATTTCTTCCCGGAAACCAATCAATCTAAAAAATATTTTGTATGTCATAACTTGTTAGTTCTTTAAGCCATAGCACTAAATAAAAAAACGATGTGAAATCGCGTTTCATTCGTAGTCAGAAGTTAAAACTATAAATTATTAATAAATTAAGAGAACACGAGACATGATACATTGTGGCACACGTCATCACACTTTGAAAGTCAACTGAACAACAAGTGTGCCACAATGTATCATGTCTCTCGTTTTCTTAATTTATTAATAATTTATAGTTTTAACTTCTGACTACGAATAAAACGCGATTTCATATCGTTTTTTTATTTAGTGCTATGGCTTAAAGAACTAACAAGTTATGACATACAAAATATTTTTTAGATTGATTGGTTTCCGGGAAGAAATTTATGATTAATAGGATATTTTGTTTGACACACCTTATATTCATATGACATAGATTATTTTTATACTTGATAAGGACCAAAACCTATGGTCGAAACGTCGTAATTTAATAATAAAATTAGCCAGTTGGGTCGTTCAACAAAATCACTTGGTTTGATTGTTACTGGCGAAGCAAACGATTATTTCTTTAATTTTATTATTTATTTTATATGTGTATATATACAGAGTGTCCGAGAAGTAAGTTTCCACTTTAAAGGTGGAGATAGATTAGGTCAAACGAAAAAGAAAAATCATGTACTGCTTTGCAAATAGTTATTAGTTATTAAGTAATTAATTGAAATGTCTCAGCAAACCAGCGCGCGGAAAGCAGTAGAGTGGACTCCGTAGGCGCGTGACAAGCGATAGGGCGGACTCCGTAGGCATGTAAAATGGCTTATTTGTTAGATCTCCTAACAACGATGAGCATTATCTAGTGGAGCGACATATGATACCGCATCGAAAAATAATTGTCACGCAGCGAGCGGCAAGTGACGCGTGACATCGCGCTGAAAAATAATTATCACACGCCTACGGAGTCCGCCCTATCGCTTTCCGCGCGCTGGTTCGCTCACAATCAGACATTTCAATTAATTACTCAATAACTATTGCAAATTTTGCAAAGCGGTACATGATTTTTCTTTTTCGTTTGACCTAATCTACCTCCACCTTTAAGGTGGGAACTTACTTTTCGGACACCCTGTATATACGTAATAAAAATCACACACACATACACACGCACGCACGCACGCACGCACATACAAAGTGTTCCATTTTAATTAATCTACTGAAATAATATAAAACGGCTAGATTTACAAAAAAATTCACAGACAAAAATTGTATGGCCTGGATAGGAACAAATAATGTTAAAATTGATTTTCGAAAAAATCAATTTTTCAAGAATTTACATGAAGATTGTCGTCATTTTTTAAATGAAATTATATGCTTCTTTTACATAATCAAGAGACACGGTAGTGTCTCGCGCCAAGTGTACACATCCGCGACACGGGCGGTGAGACCGAAAATGTTGAAGAGACACGGTAGTGTCTCGCGCCAAGTGTACAGGTCCGCGACACGGGCGGTGAGACCGAAAGTGTATCTATAACCGAACCGTCGAGGTGTGTGGAGGTACGACTGTCATATCTAAAAAACGGCTGAGTGGAGGAAATTTTTAATAGGCTCAATCGATTGCTTTGGGTCATATTATATAATAAAAGTGTCATTAGTTTTTTCTACGGTAAATATTAAGAGAGATTTTTTAACTTTTAAGTTAACATCGAGTAATTTATATTTAAGAAACGTCATCGTTGTCGTCTTCCCGGTGTGTCTCTTTTTAAATCGTTTCATTATTCGCAGACACTTGTACACACCTCCAAACACCCTTCACACCCTTACTCATCTTTACCTACATTTTCACCTGACCACGCCCCCCTCCTGCCACCCACTCCAAAGACATCAAATGGTTATATCTTAAAAACGGCTAAGCGGATAAAATTTTTAATAGGCTTAATCGATAGCTAGGGGTACTATTACATCACTTATGCTTTCCTTCTTCTACCCACACCAAAGACATCAAATGATCATATCTAAAAAACGGTTAAGTGAATGAAATTTTTAATAGGTTTAATTGATTGCTTGGGGTCATATTATATAGTGCTATTATTTTTTTCTATGTTAAATATTAAAAGAGATTTTTTATCTTATACATAAAAATCGGGTAATTTATAATCTATTAAAAACACCATGTTTGCAAAAAACACTACATCTGTCTTCGACAAGTGTCCAAAAGATATTCTGTCTGTAAACGACATCATATCTATTAACATGTTCCATGCGCTAATTTTAGGTGATTTGTATTCACCATCAGGGAATCGGATGGCATAATCAACAAGAAGAAGGTGATTTATCGACCATGCCGCGTGGTAGATCATCATCACTGATGGTGACTCACGGTATATTTGTTTGTTATTATATTTGTTAAGTAAAATGTATTTTGCAACGTCTTCAAAAACTAGAAAAATTATTATTATAAAGAGATGGGTTGAACGAAAAGTCCCGCGTGAATCACCGGTGATCTACGCGGCATAGAACGTGTTAAAAATATTTACATCAAAGATTTTATAAATCCAGTGTTAGTTCTTTGCAGGTATATGTTTTATTTTATATCAAAAAGAAATCAACATATTATTTATAAGACGCTCGATACTACAAAATGCGTGATATCGCCCTAAAAAATTACCTTTTTAAAAATAGGTAAAAAAGGGCGCCGAGTGCACGCTTACCTCGTTGTATCAACATGACAAATGTATGTAACGTATCTTTATAAAGTTAAACGCATACTTCCACGCATATGATTGTAAAAGAAAGAGACCAGTATATTAAACCAGTACAAACAAAGAAACATATTTTTATTTAACAAAAGTTCCATGCGTAGAATAACGGATCGAAAAAAAAATTAAATAAAAAATAATTGTTTATCTAAAAAAAGTCTATTTTATTTAAATGTTCAGATATTTTATGCTTACACACATGTAACTAATTTGTTTATATAAAAGATTTGATATCGAAAATTGACGCCAATTGATAATTTAGAGCTAAATAATAACAAAAAATTTAATTTTAAAAAATTTTATTTTATTTGATTTTAATTATAATATAGGCGTTGGCTGTAAAATTTATAGTTCAATAGAGCAGTTGCCAATAATTTGTTAGTAGTATATATAATAATGTTACGCAATCTAAAATACTTACACACGTTATATAGTCTAAAATACTTTCAGATTCAACAGCAAAAAAATTAAAAATGAAATGAAAATTAGAAATTAGAAATTAATACAAAAAATTAAAAATGAAGAACAAATACTACAAAAAAGTTTAAATAAAAAAGCTTGGCGCTACTAAACTGAATAATATATAATACAATTACTTCCGTTAATGAACATATTTTCACATTGCAATTATTAATGTAATATTTAATTACTTAATTAATTGTAATATTTAATGTAATATTTAATTATTTAATTAATTGTTTGTTACATTGCAATTAGAGTTAAAGAAATTTCACTAACTATATTCTGAATTTAGCAGCGCCAAATTTTTTATTTAAACTTTTTTGTAGTATTTGTTCTTTATTTTTAATTTTTTGTATTAATTTCTAATTTCTAATTTTTATTTCATTTTTAATTTTTTTGCTGTTGAATCTCAAAGTATTTTAGACTGTAACGTGGAAGTATTTTAGATTGTGTAACATTATTATATATACTAGTAATAAATTATTGGCAACTGCTCTATTGAACTATAAATTTTACAGGCAGCGCCTATATTACAATTAAAGTCAAATATAATAAAATTTTTTAAAATTAAATTTTCTATTATTATTTAGCTCTAATTATCAATTGGCGCCAATTTTCGATATCAAATCTTTTGTATACAAACTTGACTTTTTTTAAACAAACAATTATTTTTCATTTAATTTTTTTTCGATCCGTTATTCTACGCATGGAACTTTTGTTAAATAAAAATATGTTTCTTTGTTTGTACTGGTTTAATGTACTGGTCTGTTTCTTTTACAATTCATACGTTCATATGCGTGGAAGTATGTGTTTAACTTTATAAAAATACGTTACATACATTTGTCATGTTGATACAACGAGATAAGCGTGCACTTGGCGCCTTTTTTTACCTATTTTTAAAAAGGTAATTTTTTAGAGTGATATGATTTCTCTAATTATTCTGAATATAAAAATATTAAAGTTATAAAAATATCAATAGTTCACGAGATATTATATCTTTTATTCTAATATATTTCGAAATAAAATAAAAAATATCTTGTAAATTATTCATTTTTTGATAATCATACCTTAATATTTTTATGCATAGAATAATGAAATGAATCAATCGGTGTGAAGAAAACATATAGGTGCTGTCCAAAAAGCTATGCAATTTGCAATATACAATTATAAATTTGTTTGAAAAGCAATTATGTATGTGTTTTCTTCTCATTAATTGATTTATCTCATTATTTTGCACATAAGAGTATTAAGTTATGGTTATCAAAAAAGGAATAGTTAATAATATGTTTTATATTTCGTGTCCAAATATGTTACAACAAAGTATAAAGTATCTCGTAATCTATTGACTTTTTTAATAACTTTATCTCAAGGTTGGGGGAAGTAAGGCGTTACTTGTTATTTCCAAACCCTGCTTTATCTTAATACTTATAAGTATGTCTGATTTAAGTGGATACGCGTAATTATTTCGTAGAAAATTAAAAATACAAAGAAGTTGTTCAAACGAAAGTTGTAGGGTTTAAAAAATCTATTTACTAATGATATCAGTTTCACTTTGGGTGGCGTCGCCAAGGTCAGGACAAGGTCACCTTGAATTTTTTAAATGGAATCCTCTATTTTTTATTCCATATCCTTCTAGCCCTTCTCGAGATCTTTTCAAACCCCCAAAAATTGTTTTTTGCATAAACTGTTCCTGAGATATAAAGCTTTAAAGTTTACAATAAGTTTGACGTAAAATATAAAATATCTCGTAAACTATTCATTGAAGAGCAACTATGTGTTTTCCTTGCACCAATTGATTCATCTCAGTATTCTACGCATAAAAGTATTAAGGTACAATTATAAAAAAAATGTACAGTTTACGAGATATTTTATATCTTATGTCAAAATATTGTAAACTTTGAAGCTTTATATCTCTGGAACGGCTTATGCAAAAGACAATTTTTGGGGGTGTTTTAAAAATCTCGAGAAGAGCTATAAGAATATGCAATAAAAAATAGGGGGTTCCATTTAAAACATTCAAGATGACCTTGTCCTGACCTTGGCGACGCCACCCAAGATCAAACTGACATCATCAGTAAATAGATCTTTTTAAACTTTTTGTTTAAACAACTTTTTTGTATTTTTAATTTTCTACGAAATAATTACGCGTATTCGTTTAATATTACTTAAATCAGACATACTGTATACAGGGTATCTAATTTTAAAGTTTACAGTGTTATATCTCGCAAACTGATGATTGTATTGAAAAATATTTCAGATAAAAGTTGTATGGCCTAAAAGAGGACATGTGATTCCGATGTGAGTCATGTCGTAGATGTCGTCGTTTTCAAGAAACTTTAAAGGCGACTAATTTCTTAAATGGAACTGGAACTTAACTTTTTCCTTGAGATAAAAGTTGTAGATCTCGTCGAGACGTTTTCAAAACATCCCCAAAAATTGTCTTTTGCATAAGCCGTTTCGGAGATATGAAGTTTCAAAGTTTACAATATTTTGACATAAAATATAAAATATCTCATTAACTATTCATTTTTTGATAACTGTACCTTAATACTTTTATGAATAGAATACTGAGAAGATTTAATTAGTGCAAGGAAAACACATGGTTGCTCTTTAAAAAAATATGTAATTGCATATTGCAAATTGCATAATTTTTTTAAAAACAGCCATGTGTTTTTCTCAAATCAATTGATTTATCCCACTATTCTAACCCGCGTGAAGTTAGCCCCCCAACATAAAAAAAAATAAACTTTCGGTAGCTCATTCGATTGCTCATCGTTTGCACATGTATGCACATTTCGAATTTTCGTTTGCACATTTCTAGTAAAAAAGTTATTAACAAAATAAATTTGGGGGGGCCAACTTCACATTGGC
>NJRP01001587.1:9892-20205 GCA_003063835.1 Aphaenogaster floridana
GCACCCATAATATAGATAAATCTAGTAACGTTGCTCAACTGTTGAGTCTGCTGAACGCGGCCAATGATTTTGATAATATTTTTACAGATGATGTAGATGAACACGCATACAGTACAATTAGAAATAATTCTCTAGAAATTGACAATATTGGTGACGCGGATACCTCTCCCTCATGTATGTAACATTTCTTATAATTTACGTATATGAAATGTAATATTTTGTGTGTATAGTAAATAATACATGAAGTATATATATTATTTATTGATTGTTAAATAGGTCCATCTGTTTTTCTAATATGTTCTTATTTTATTATTTTGTATATAGGTTTACTTAATACTTTTGAGTCTGAGAATTTAGATAAATGCGTTAAGCAGTTAAATTTTAATACTAGTGGTATGTAAAAATTTAATTTTTTAAAATTTTGTTTAAAATGTTAGAGTCGGTTATTTATAATCATAGAACCAAATATTTAAAACACAATTTATTACTATTGAAATATTATAATTTTTTAAATAACTTTTTAACGTAGTCATTCACAAATCATAAGAGACGTTTGTTATTAAGTATCATCTATTTTTGTATTCCGTTGAAAAATGAACATTTCTTTAATGTGGTTGTAATGTTATTAACTTCCAGTCACTTACGTCACTTTTACATCGTTTTCATATTGAAATTGCTATGACTACGGTAGTGTTCAGATGTAAGAACATGTGAATATTATTACGAACATGAGGCAGAATATGTAGTAAATGACAAACATTCTTTAATTTTTAAATATATTACAATATATGGATAAACAGAATGCGTTTTTCACAAAAGGATGTTTAAATTTATGAAATGTTATAACAAATGTCTTTTAATTTGAATTATGACTATATTGAAAAGTAACCTGAGAGACACATGGTGCCTGACAATTAGTGATAAAACGTTTGTGTACAAGTAGAATTTGTGAAAGTAAATAAAGTCCTCAGTCATTTTGCAGATTTTGTAATGTTGAATAATTAATTATAGTATATTACAGAAGTGTAAAATAAGTGCGCGAAAAGCGATAGTACAAGTAGCCAAGGTTTTAAAGAATGAGTTTCGAATCTGTTGACAAACACCTAAAAATTGCGGACGTGAAGTTAGACCGTGTGCCTCCACGGTCCATCATTTATACATCACTGGCCATTGTTAGGCGATTGTCAACAGATTCCAATCATTTTCTTTAAGATTATGACTCCAAAGTACGACCCATTGATACCCACGCACTCATTCTGATATTGTTTGTAATTCCTTAAGAAACATTGCAAATTTTGCGAAATACACTCCGTGACAAAATTATAAAACCATTTCCAATTTTAGGTTTCTTGCCATATTAACAAAATTTTCAAGTAAAATTATTAATACAATGTGTTCGCAAAAGTCTTTATGCACAACGTTTTATTTTTTATAAATAAAATTGGTTGATAAATAGGATTTAGGACGATTATGGGGAGTAAAATTAATTTTGGCACTGTGACAAAATTATAAAACCACTTTAGAAAATAATATTTATTAACAACAAGAATATAAAACATAATTAATAATTAATTTGAGCACCATTTTTATTAATTAATTAAAAAATTCTATTTTTCATAGATTTTAGTAATTTATTAAAGAGTCCTCTTGGTCTATTTTTTGTCATTTATTCATGAGTGCTGTTTTAAGCTGCTGGACAGTCTCATATTGTTTGCCATTAGCGTAAACGTGCCATACTAATAATGCCCAAACGTTTTCCATTGGATTGCAATCCGGTGATCGCGTTGGCCAAACCAAAACATTGATTTGGTATCGATTAAATCAAGTTTTAGTGATGTTGCTCCTGTGCATCGGTGCATTGTCTTGTTGATAAATTAAAGAAATGCGACGAAATCGCTTCAGAAATGTCAATACATTGCTCTCTAATACTTTAATATATTCGGCGCTGTCCATCCTTGATGATACAAATTCAAGATTTAATTTCCCGAGTGCTGAAAGTACACCCCATATCATACAAGTACCACTACTAAAATTGCATTTGGAAAAAAGTTGTGGCTTCTTCCTTAAATCCCTCCAATAAAAGTTGTAACCGTTATAACTTTATTGGAGGGATTTAAGGAAGGAGCCATAATTTTTTTCCAAACGCAATTTTAGTGGTGATACTTGTATGGTATGGGGTGCATTTTCAGTGCTCGGGAGATTAAATCTTGATTTTGTATCATCAAGGATAGACAGCGCCGAATATATTAAAGTATTAAAGGGCAATTTATTGCCATTTCTGAAGCGATTTCGTCGTATTTCTTTGATTTATTAACAAGACAATGCACCAATACACAGGAGCAACATCACTAAAACTTGGTTCAATCGGCACCAAATCAATGTTTTGGATTGACCAGCGCGATCACTGGATTGCAATCCAATGGAAAACGTTCGGGATTTATTATAGTACGGCGCATTTACGCTAATGGCAAACAATATGAGACTGTCCAGCAGCTTAAAACAGCACTCATGAATGAATGACAAAAAATAGACCAAGAGAACTCTTAATAAATTACTAATATCTATGAAAAATAGAATTTTTTAATTAATTAATAAAAATGGTGCTCAAATTAATTATTAATTATGTTTTATATTTTTGTTGTTAATAAATATTATTTTCTAAAGTGGTTTTATAATTTTGTCACAGTGCCAAAACTAATTTTACTCCCATAATCGTTCTAAATCTTATTTATCAACCGATTTTATTTATAAAAAATAAAACGTTGTGCATAAAGATTTTTGGGAACACGTATTATTAGTTTTACTTGAAAATTTTGTTAATATGGCAAGAAACCTAAAATTGGGAATGGTTTTATAATTTTGTTATAGTGTAGTCGAGGACTTGGCCTACTTAGCTTGACGAGTTCTATCTGCGTACAAACTTTCTTCCACAAATTGTCAGATATCGTGTATATACGGTTGATAGTAATAAAAGATTTTTCTAATATTACATTAGATAACTGAACGGCTCTTACATTTAAGATATTCTTGAAGTTTGATAATTGACTTATGTAATTTTTCTGGTAACTTTTAGATAAATTGTATTTATGTTCAGAAGAATTGTCGATGTCAAATGATACATGTATTTTCCCTACATGTCAAAATGAGGCTGAAGTGTACAACGAAACAAGTATCAATATTTCAGTACCACCATCACCACTTGGTACGTAGATATAAAAAATTTATTACTTTTGTAAATATGATTCTGTTAAGGTTCCTAGTCCCTCTTCGCAAATTATTATAAATGCTAATATATGCTAAAAATTTTCGCAAAGTACTTTTTAAGGCTCCAGGGGCTCGATTGTTGAATTCATTCGCAAGAGAAATTCATGCGCAAAATCTGTTTTTACAGAAGGATTGCAAGTTGATTGGCTAAAAGCCATGCGATAGCCAATCAACTTGCAGCTTTTCTGTGAGAGCAGAATTTGCGCATACGTTTCTCTTGCGAATAAATTCAAGAATCGAGCTTCTAGGCTCTCGCCGGATATGTTATAATCGTGACGTCAGAGACGGGAAATGACATGCTGAGAATTTTTGTTATTTTCAAATAGAAAGACAGTTTAATGAAAAACACTTTAGATTGTGTTTTAGCACATTTGTAAAATGTTTTTAAAACTATCCTTCTCCCTTGACAGTTAATAAACAATTAATAAGCAGCCGTAAAATGAATGTGATATGAAACCTAGTCATACAGACTTATGCGCAGTTGCATCACTAACAATAAGCTTCGTATCACATTTATTTTATGGCTGTTTATTAATGGTTTATTTACTGTCAAAGGAATAGGATAGTTTTCGGAATATTTTATGAGTGTGCTGAAGCGATCGGAAATGTTTTTTTATCCAAATATATTTTTATTTGAAAATAATATGCAAGAATTCTCAGCGTTTCATTTCTTGCCTCTGACGTCTAACTCTCACGATCTAACATGGCCACGTCGAGTATCCGGGAGCCTTAAGAAACAAGTTTACATATCACATTAATTTTACAGCTATTTACTATATTTATCAAACCAAAAAGAAAATATGCTCAATCAATCCCAAATGTCATGTTTTTATTTTAACGTATTTTGCGAGAATTTTGTGCATAATTTCCTTGCTTCTGATATTGTATTATTAATAAAGATGACCATGTTGAAAAAACAAAACTTTCATGTAAATATTTAACGAATATATGTCTATTATCATTTTTAGATGTTGCAAAAGAAAGTGAATCAGAATATATACCGTCAGAGGATGACCAAAATTCAGTGAGTCATAGTGATAATGAATTGCCACAGATACAAAAATCAATATTAAGCACGACTGTATTTTCAATATCCAGTTTAGATGCCTCAAAAATTATTAATGGCGCATCAGTATGTGATGATGAAAAAATGTGTGTAGAATCTTCGAATACCAAAATTACAAAGCAAAACTATTGTATATTTTGCTCAAAGTTGCAATCACAATTAGCCCGACATTTAGAAACAGTACATCGCAATGAGCCGGATGTAAAGAAGTTTGCTGTCTTACCTAAAAAAAATCTTGAACGGAGAAGAATTATTGATACGTTACGGAAAAATGGTAATTTTAAATATAATGTAAACTCCGAAATAAATGATGGAAAACTTATAGTAAGTCGACGTCCTAACGAAAAGTATAATAAAAGTGCTAAAGATTTTACTGCTTGCGCCAAATGCAAGACCTTTTTTGCAAAAAGCACAATTCGTCACCATTCTCGAAGCTGCTTTGGAAAAAAATTTACAAAAAATAGATGTGTTATGGTTATGGGTAGAAAGATCACATGTAGATTACACCCATCCGCAAGTGAAATTTTAAGAAAAACTGTTTTTCCAGTCTTGCGGGAAGATGAAACGATTCGTGCTATAAGATATGACAAATTGTTGATTTTGTATGCAAATAAAATGTGCATGAAATATAAGTCACAACATCACCATGATATGATTCGTTCTAAATTACGTCTTCTTGGTCGTTTCTTCTTGATGATGAAAGATATAAATCAAAACATCGAAAACTTTGAATCAATCTATGATCCCAAGGTATATGATGACTGCATTTGTGCGATTAATAAAGTCGGAAAATATGATTCTGAAGATAAAATGTTCAAAACTCCTTCAGTAGCATCAACTATATCTACATTAATAAAACATGTTGGAAATGTCCTTATTATGGAATGTATAAAAAGAGAAGATACAGAAAAAAAAAACAAGTCAAAGATTTTTTAAAAGTGCTAGCTGTGGACATCGGAACAAGCATTAATACAACTGTTTTGGAAACGCAATCGACTCGCAAAAGGCAGAAAAAGGTGAACCTTCCATCAGTAGACGATATTCGGAAATTATACAAACATTTAGAAACAAAACGAACTGAAGCTTACAAGGCACTACACCGATCGTTCTCTTATTGTAACTGGATTTCTTTGGCTGAAGCAACACTAACTTCCATACATGTATTTAACAGACGTCGGGCAGGAGAAATTGAGAGAGTTCTCATAGAGGATTTCAAGAACCATGAGAAATTAAATAAAAATATGTATAATGACATTTATAAATCATTGTCTACAGAAAATAGAAAAATTGCCGAAAAATATGTAAGATTTTGCATAAGAGGCAAATTAGGGCGTACAGTACCCGTTTTACTATCGAACGATTTATATCAATGTATAACTTCAGTTTTAAAATTTCGAAAACAAGCTGGAGTACCGGAAAAAAATCCGTATGTCTTTGGATTGCCTGGACAAATTAAAGAGAGATACAAGTATCTCAGAGCATGCGCATTAATGCGAAAATTTTCAGAAGATTGTAATGCGAGTCAAGCTTCTACTTTGCGTGGCACATTATTACAAAAACAAGTGGCAACATATTGCATCCAATTAAATCTAAATGATGTCGACGTTTCGGACCTTGCAACGTTTATGGGCCATTCCGATAAAATTCATAAGGATTATTATAGGCAACCATTGGCTAGCAGAGATATATTAAAAATATCACAGTACTTAGAAGCAGTACAAGGTACTGAGAATAATCCAGATGAGAACTCATCATCAGATAGCAATTTTGAAAACGATGAGATACTAAAAAAAAGCAGCTCTATTGACAATAATGAAGCAGAAAAAGAAGATATATCTTTAGGTATTTATATCCACATTTCAATTTTGTATTTCAAATTTATATATTTTATGTCTTCTTTGTGTGTATGTACTTATGTATAATATTATTTAACATATAAATTATTTATTTCAGACACCAATCTAGACATTATGTCTAATAATGACAAGAGTCAGGATAAGTCAAATAACACTAAACGGAAACGATCTAGTGAGTATTTTCCATCGATTTATTGGATATAAAAAGTATTGTATATTGCAAAAAGTACATTATAAATTTTATATCTTTTACGTGCTATTCTAAAATGCCTGTAGTCCTGTGTAGGTTATTTATATTTGCATTTGTAATAATTCGTAAAACTTATCCTAAGAAATTTTAGCATAAAAATATTCTTGTGGCTCTCATAATTAATTAACATATTGTGTGACCATATAATTTTTAATATAAAAATGGTACATGGAACTTTCATGTTTAGTTTGGCTAACTCTATCTGCACATCTGGTATGCCTTGAATTATCGAATTCCCTGAAATTGAATTTTGCGAAAGATTGGAAAATAAATGCCGCGAAACTATATATTAAATTAAAAATTATATAATCGTTTTACGGCATTTGTTTTCCAATCTTTCGCAAAATACATACACAGGAAATTCGATAATTCAAGGCATATCAGATGTGCAGTAGGTAGCGTTCGCTAAACTAAATATGAAAGTTCTATGTACCATTTTGCAAACTTTGCAATATTTATTTAAAAATTATTTGCATAATATCAGCGAAGACGTTCGCGGGAACCAGTGGCCAATTACTCTGAAGCCATGATTTTAAAGATAATGACTAGAATATGGGAGTTTTTCAGCAAGAGACACATTGACACAGGAGTCATTCTGTTTTTGTCTTTCACTGAATATTAAACAAGAATAGAATGATTCCTGTGTTGATCTGTGTCCCTTGCTGGAAAGCTCCCTATGTTAACAATCGTCTGTGTGTGGCAACTGTGGACGGTATACAGACTAGCATTAATGCAGTCCCATTTTCTAGCATAGTGACATTTGAAATTTTTGGTCAGGCAAATCATATCTAAAATGTTCGTACATAATTATTAATTATTTGAAGGATTGCTGATTCTTAGAATAATCAACAGTTGTAATGTACGAATATTTAAATATGATGCGCCTGATCAAAAAATTTTAAATGTCACTATAATAAGAAATGGGACAGTATTAATGTTGATCTATGTATGTAAAGTTAAACCACACTCCTCCAAGGTCTGCATCATGCACCGCTCGCTGTTGCTAGATAATTATAAACAGATTGTAGCAATTTGTTTTAAGACTATGAGTGCAGAGCACGACCCACCGATTCCTACGCACGCATTCGCTGATATTTAATCATTAATTCCCGAATAAATACTTAGAAATATGCAAAATGGTACATGGCTATTGTATTTAGTTTGGTAAGTTGTATCTACACATGTTGGATGTGTCTTAAATTGCCAGATACTCTGTATATGTTTATAATTTATTGCTTTCATGTATATTTTATAAGTATTTTTTTAAACTAATACCCTACTTTTCTTCTAGCATCTCCTTATGGAAAAACAAAAAGGAATCGTTGGTCTGAGGAGGAAAAGGAAACAGCATTACAAGTATTTTCCGAATATATGAAAAAACTGAAACTACCATCTTTACAAGAGATTCAAACTATGAAAAAAAACATACATCTCTTGCCAAACGTACATCGCCACAAATAAAAACGTGGCTCCATAATCAACAGAAAGCTTCACGACAACAACGTAAGTATTTATTGTTATGTTAATAATTACAAATACTTTTGAAATTAATATAACAGGGTAGCTCATTTTAATTTATCCACTCAAATATCTCAAAATCTGTAAGTTTTAGAAAAAAATTTTTTAAACAAAAGTTGTTTGGTTCTGAGGGGGAAGGAAGATAGGAATGTTAGTTAGACCTTGGGTGGCGTTGTTCAGGTCATATCAAGGTCACATTGAATTTTTTAAATTAAAACCTCCATTTTTATTGCATTTTCTTGTAGCCTTTATCGAGACGATTTCAAAGCAATATAATAAAGCTTTCTATCATGAAGAATTTCTTGAGATATTTTCAATTTTGTCATAATATTTTTTAATATAAAATATCTCGTAAAATAATCACTTTTCGATCACTTTTCGATGACTTTACCTTGATACTTTTATATGTAGAATAATGAAAGAAATCTATTCTTGTAAAAAACAAAAAAGAATTATTTTAAAAAATTCTATTGTATTTGTAGACGCATTAAATTTTGAAAAATTGGAAATGTAAAAATTAATATTATTATTTGATTCTTTTCATTATTTTACGCATGAAAGTATCAAGGTAAAGTCATCGAAAAGTGAATACTTTACGAGATATTTCATATTTTATAGTAAAAAGTATTATGATAAAATTTTAAATATCAGGAAATTTTTTACGAAAGAAAGCTTTATTATAGTGTTTTGAAATCGTCTTGAAATTAGCTACAAAAATATGCAATGAAAAATAGGGGGTTCCACTTAAGAAATTGAATGTGACCTTTATATGACCTTAACAATGCCACCCAAGGTCTAACTAGTATTCCTATCTTTTTTCCCTTCAGAAACAAACAACTTTTGTTTAAAAAGTTTCCTTTTAAAACTTACTGGTTTTGAGATATTTGAGTGAATAAATTAAAATGAGACACCCTGTATACAGGGTGTCCAATTTTAAAGTTTACAGTGTTATATCTTGTAAACTGATGATTGTATTGAAAAATGTTTCAGATAAAAATTGTATGACTTAAAAAGGGACATATGATTCCGATGTGAGTCATGTCATAGATGTCGTCGTTTTCAAGAAATTTTAAAGGCGATTAATTTCTTAAACGGAACTTAACTTTTTCTTTGAAATAAAAGTTGTAGATCTCGTCGAGACGTTTTCAAAACACCACCAAAAATTGTTTTTTGCATAAGCCGTTCCAGAGATATAACACTTCAAAGATTACAATATTTTGACATAAAATATAAAATATCTCGTAAACTATTCATTTTTTGATAACTGTACCTTAATACTTTTATGTATAGAATAGTGGGATGAATCAATTGGTGCAAGAAAGAGACATGGTTGTTTTTCAAAAAAATATGTAATTGCATATTGCAAATTGCATAATTTTTTTTAAAAGCAACCATGTGTTTTCCTTACATCAATTGATTCATCCCACTATTCTACGCATAAAAGTATTAAGGTACAGTTATCAAAAAATGAATAGTTTACGAGATATTTTATATTTTATGTCAAAATATTGTAATCTTTGAAGTGTTATATCTCTGGAACGGCTTATGCAAAAAACAATTTTTGGTGGTGTTTTGAAAACGTCTCGACGAGATCTACAACTTTTATTTCAAAGAAAAAGTTAAGTTCCGTTTAAGAAATTAATCGCCTTTAAAATGTCTTGAAAACAACGACATCTACGACATGACTTACATCGGAATCATATGTCCCTTTTTAGGCCATACAATTTTTATCTGAAACATTTTTCAATACAATCATCGGTTTGCAAGATATAGCACTGTAAACTTTAAAATTGGACACCCTGTATATACTTGTTGATCGCAATATTCAAATAAAATATAAAATGTTTTTAGCCTTTTGTAAGGAAGTTTAAGACCTACAAATTTTTTTATTATTTCTATTTTTTATGCGTTTCAGAGTTGCGGTAAGGGAGACGCTCAAATAACTTCTTTTACTCAAAAGAATTATTTATGTACCCTATAGTTTATTTCTACATATTCCTACATTTAATATCTCTTAGTATGTCTTTTAAGTATACAAATATTATTTTATATGGTATATTTACATACGGTATTGTATATAGTATGATAGGTTTTACAGCAGCAAAATAAGCATTGAAGACAAATTACAATGAGTAGAGCCCACGCTGGCTAAGCGACTATCTTTTTTAGGAACAAACTGCATTGACTGACTATGCCGGTAGGTGCTGGGACTGACAGAGTCCGAACCAGTGATGTTTTTTTTTTTTAATAAACCGGTGGGTGCTGGGACTGTCACCCTTGGGTGGTAGAGTCCGAACCGGTGATGTTTTTTTTTTTTAATAAACCGGTGGGTGCTGGGACTGTCACCCTTGGGTGGTAG
>NJRP01001599.1:0-10930 GCA_003063835.1 Aphaenogaster floridana
CATGGAGCGTATTACGCGTAAGCGGAACGAGCGTATCGCCAATCACAGGACCGTTCTGATAGAGCCGCTGGTCCGGCTCTATCAGAACGGTCCTGTGATTGGCGATACGCTCGTTCCGCTTACGCGTAATACGCTCCATGGGACGCCAGCCTAAGACTGGGTCTACAATAGGTGTAGTAAGCTTTAAGCCCTAAGAAATTGACCAATCACAGTTGAATGTGAGGAGAATAATCGTCTGTGATTGGTCAATTCTTAGGGCTTAAAGCTTACTACACCCTATTGTAGACCCAGACTAAACGCGTCAACGCGTCCTGTGTGCAGTCGCCCATTCTCTCTCTACCCATCGAGTAGGATTTCTGAACGCAGCCTTGTAGGGGATTCCCATTAATAAACGTCGTCGTGAATTCCCGATGTCATTTTATTCGATTCTCAGGCAACAAGATTGTTATTAACCGTATGTGTATCACATATTCACATTAACCATATTAACAATTGAAACAAAAGATTTGTTGTTACGTGTATGTACATACGTAGTTAGTACCGCATAACGAAGTATCATAATTGAGGTAATTATTAGTATCTATTAACAATCAAAGCAAAAGGTGTATATTTCGTATACACTGCTATATTGCTACTGCGTAATGAGATAGTATCGTAATTTATTTGCAAACTTTAGATATCTGTTTTATAACTGTGCACTTTTAGTTTTGGCTTGAGTACACAAATGATCGTTGCCGATAGAGTCGTAAACGTAAATCGGAGACATAAGTCAACATACAATAATCAATGTAATCGTAGGTCATGTAATATCCATTTCATATGTTGCACAAGGCTACGAATACACCGTGCGTTTATGCCGCGGCCTATACCCCAAATTCGACCTAAACGATCGCTGTAAATACTTCGTAGGTGACCTCAGGTCACCTTTTAGGTCGAATTTGGGGTATAGGCCGCGGCCTAAACGCACGGTGTATTCGTAGCCTATATCTCTCATTGCAGAGTTATACATTTACGTTGATTTATTGTGTATTGATTTACGTTTTCAATTTACTCTGTGGCCGTAATACACTGCCAATACTAAAAATCTATGATAATGCGTTACGTGAATTATAGATTTTCAGTATTGGCAATGTATATTGGAACACGGTCTTTTTTTCTAGAGCGTACTTCTCGGATGAGAGGAATCTTGATGAAAGCGTCGTATCATCCAACAATAGGGTTGAAGGCGCTACTCTCCTATTACTAGTAGGAGACAAAACTTCCAAAGAAAGGAATTTTGATGAGCCTTCAACCTTTCCTTTAGGTTATATGACACTACAGGGTTACTTGGCTTATAATTTTCTTAAATCTCTTGGGGCCCTATTCTCGAGCCTGCCCTAATGATTTTCGTATGCGACTTCCTATTTGAAAAACATTGAGTTTTGCATGCAAATTTCATGAAAACAATTCAAGAATAGGGCCCCTGCTCTTAATATAGTACTTATTCTGTAACTTGTAACGACAGTGTCGTTATCACTACGTTGTCGTTGCACAGATATAACATACGATTAAAAAAACTACACAATGACAACGTAACAATAACGACACTGTTATTAAAAGTTAAAATAAAAACTCTACAGGCCCCATGTTTTCTACATTTAAAATAAATGAATTAGAGAATAATTATTTATGATAAGAGCATAATTATTTATGATAAGAGAACAATATATTATAAAATATGCACCTAAGGCTAACAGATTTTCTATTAAGAATTTATTTTTCAATCTAGAAAACATCTTTAAACATTTTATTAATAGTGATAAATTTGTTTTATATTAAAGACATGGCATCCAATGAACAAGAGGAAATGAGTATAAAGGCAAAACTTTCAAAATTACACTGTCCATTTACTTGGGAAATATTCGACAGCATGATAAAACATTCCACAGTATATTTCAAAAGTAATAAAGACGAAAATTATGAAATGCTGGATGATGACTCGTCTTATCCCTTAGAAGTGTTATTAAAATCTTTGTACCAATGTTACAAAGCTGTATCAAGTGCAGATAATGATGAAGCAACAAAAAGAATGGAAAAAGCTGAAGAAATACTAATGCAGATTCAACAAGAGTATGATACACAATATTAATTTATTTAACGTTAATGTTATATTTTTAAAGATTCTTAATGTATGTTATTATTACATAATTACAGGCCAGAATTTCATCAAATAATAAGAGCAATTGAACATATTTTTTATGCTACAAAATGCTTTTTTTTGTATGATGCTAATGATACGGATGAACTAAAAGAGATATTACAAAACATTATCGATATTGAAGATTTTAGCAATGTGGAATTAGGTGCTTTATATGGTTGTCAAAGTGTTGTATGGTCTTGTTTAAATGATTTTGGTATGGACAAAGCAGTTGATACTGCTAAGAAAGCAGTGGAAAGAAATCAAGATTGTGCATTATGGCATTTTATTCTTGCAAAAAATCTTAGACGTCAAAGACGTTCAATAAATATTTCATCTGACGTATCAGATATGGAGAAAGAACATTTTGAAATAGCATATGCTATGTCTAAGAATTCTGTATTTGGAACATATTATTTACAAATGCGTATGGAAAAGTTTCATAAATTTGTTAGAGAAAGAGATTATGTGATGAAAAAAAATGCTAACGAAAAAGAAGTAGTACACATAGCCAAACAGATTTTAAAGACAAAATGTACTAATTATAAAGTGCTGTTAAAATTAACTCTTATCTTCCTGCGTGCAAATTCAGATGAGGAGCTATCAGCAAAAGAATGTCTTGACATTATACAGAAAATAGCACCAAATAATCCTACGTATCTGCATTATACTGCAATGTTATACAAACAGACCGGAGACTATAAAGTCAGTATAATAACGGAATTATATAATTTCATTGTACTATTTAAAAAAGATAATAAAATAATTCTAATTAAATTCTAAATTCTACAAAAAAATTCTGATAATGAATAGACAAGTATGAGTTGTGTAATGTAGGTATTGATATAAAACATTTTTTGATGTGTAAGCAAATTTTGATATATTTTGAAAAAATATATTCTTTTACCAACATAGGTGTATATTGTATGGCTCATATTTGTCTATTAATATCTCAGTAGTTTATATTTAATGTTTCTAATATTATATCATTTCTCTTGTTCTTTTTAAAAATTATGTATATTGTATTTTTTAGGAAGCCTTAAAGTATTTCAAAAAGGCTGCTGAATGTAATAACTTAGTAGCAGAGCTTTCCTATATAGAATATGGTTGGGAAGTAGGAGAACTGGAACCTCTTCCACATTTATTGCGAATGTTGAAGAAATATGAGCACGCAGTTAAAGAACGACAAATAGCTATACATCTAGCGATTGCTATAACTTATTATTCTCTTCATAAAGATATACCAAATGCAGCAGAATATTTTTTAAAAGCTCTTAAAGTAGATCCACTGAGCAAAAAATTCAAGGTATTTAGATATATATAAAAATTAAAACATGAGTACATATATAATGTTTCATGGTCTATTATTGTGTATTTAAACTATAAAATCTGAGAATAGTGTAATAAGATTTATTCCTATAAATTTACTTTTTTCGCAAATATAAGGATGTAATTTGCAATATGCAATTACATATTTTTTAAATTATTTTTTTCATATACTGATTGATTTATAATTCTGTGTAAAAAAATATTTAAATGATTGAAAAACAAATATTTTTTATATTTTATATTAAAATATGTCAAATAATTAATAAATTTTAATAAATTTATTATGTCAGATTAATAAATTTTAATAAATTTCATAAATACATTTCCGAGAATTATGACTCACTCTCGCGTATGTATGTATATATGACATGCACTAAAAATATACTTTTTAATTTATACACAATATGTATATGAGAATATACATCAATAATACATAGAACTAAATTAAATATTCAATGACAGACTATATGAAGTATTTTTTAAATTATGAAAATTTAATCTTTTTATTTTTCAGATGTTTTATAAGTTCCTTGATTTTAATACTTCGAATATTTCATCTTTTTTAAATGATCGGTTTTGTCCTGTTCTCGAGAAGAAATATTCAAGAACACATAACAAACTGTGTGAAGAAATAAAAAAGTTCTTAAATATAAATGATATAAATGATTTAACTGAAGAATTATGTGCGTTATCTGTGGATATCAAAGAAAAGCATTCTGATTTGAATACCAATTAAAATTACCGAAATATTTTATAAGTTATTGCTATTTTAAATGTTTTAATTCCATATATTGACATTACTTCCAACTACAATTTAGTTTTAATATATTTTAATAGTAACTATACTATAACTTATTATATATAAGTTATTATATATAACTTATATAATTATATATAACCTATATAATTATATATAACTTATTATATACAAGTTATTATTATTAACTTATATATAACTTATCATACAGGGTGGGCCATTTTAATCAATACACGCGATTATCTTCCGAACTATTCGTTATTCGAAAAAACGTTTCAAGTAAAACTTAATCTGTTTCGAGGAGGACATCTTATGATAGACACAGGTTTTTTCTAGATGGAGGTATTCCTGAGATTTCAAGGTGATCTTTGTTTTTTTAAATGGAATTACATGATTTTCTTTATATAATTAATTCCTCCAGTTATTTGGCATATAAAAGTATTAAGGTGAAGTTATCAAAAAACGAATAGTTTATGAGATATTTTATATTTCATGTCAAAATATGCCAGAATAAAATATGAAATATCTCGTAAACTATTGATTTTTTGATAACTTTACCTTAATACTTTTATATGCCAAATAACTGGAGGAATTACATATATAGAAAAAATCATGTGATTCCATTTAAAAAAACAAAGGTCACCTTGAAATCTCAGGAATACCTCCACCTAGAAAAAACCTGTGTCTATCATAAGATGTCCCCCTCGAAACAGAGTAAGTTTTACTTGAAACATCTTTTCGAATAACGAATAGTTCGGAAGATAATCGCGTGTACTGATTAAAATGGCCCACCCTGTATATAAGTTGTAGTAACTGTACTATAATTTACAATAATTTTTATATATTAAAATCATAATAATACCGAGTATATGACAATATGTGTTTAATTATGAGTAGAGTATTTTATTCTTACAAATTAAAAAACAAAAACGATCAACAACCACTATAAGTGTAGTGGGCATGTCCTTTCCTAAAGAATATTATATCTTAAAACCTTGTATATTATATCTAAAGTTTTGTTTACACCAAGAAGTATCCGGTAAAAACACCAATTAACAATGATATCAGTATTATAATTTTCCACTCAACAATATAAATGTAATATAACACATGTTATACAGTTACATTGTTTAGTAGGAAATTTATAATATTGATGTAATGTTATTGCTGTTGTTTACTAGGATTGTTATCGATGTTGTAAATAACAAAAATGTAGCAAATAAATGTAACAAAATTTAACTGTATCATTTCCGTTACTTAATTTCCGACATAATATATTCAATAATATATCTTACACTGAAATATAATAATGCTGGAACGTGCGCTAGCGCTAGAGTCGTAAAATGACAAACAGAGTCTTAAGTGGTATTTTTGTTTTTTAAAAATCAATCTGTATACGCTCTCACATTGCTGCCTATCACATGTGCGCTATACAGATTAAACAAAGATACAGATATCATTTAATATGTTATCTTTCGTATCACTGTTTAGTATGGGCGTCATATAGCAGGGCGCATTCCAGTATTATTATATTTCAGCGATCTAACAACAGTGTCGACTATTGTTATTTTTAAAATGTCGGTGACAATGGCTGCGTTCAATAGAAAGATTGGGTTACGTTCAGAAAACGATTGAGTGAACACTCGCTATTATTGGTAATACTTTTCTATACCAAATAACTGGAGGAATTATATAAAGAAAATGATTCCATTTAAAAAAACAAAGGTCACCTTGAAATCTCAGGAACACCTCCACCTAAAAAAAACCTGTGTCCATCATAAGATGTCCCCCTCGAAACAGAGTAAGTTTTACTTGAAACATTTTTCAATAAAATTATCGGTTTGCGAGATATAGCACTGTAAATTTTAATAGTTTGCGGGATATATTTTATTCTGGTATATTTTAATGAAATATAAAATATCTTGTAAACTATTCATTTTTTGATAACTGTATCTTATACTTTTACGCGTAAAATGGTGGGATGAATCAATTGATGAGAGGAAAACACATGGTTGCTTTTCAAAAAAGTATGTAACTGCACGTTACAAATTGCATACATTTTTTAAAAGCAAGTATATGTTTTCTTTACACCAACTGATTATTCATCTCATTATTCTATACATAAAAATATTAAGGTATGATTATTAAAAAATGAATAGTTTATAAGATATTTTATATTTTATGTCAAAATATATCAAAATAAAATATAAAATATCTCGCAAACTATTGATTTTTTGATAACTTTACCTTAATACTTTTATATGCCAAATAACTAGAGGAATTATATAAAGAACATCATATGCCCCAACTTTTGTAAACACTTGTGTAATATGAAAGCTTCAAGGAAATTTCAAGATCAAATTGGGGCACTATTGCAACAGCATATTCTTGAGACCAAATCAAGTCAAAAAGGCCTGTACCACTTTTTCCTTCGACAAACAGTTATCAAGATATAAGCTAAATATTAAAAAAGTTACCAAGTTTTCCTTGAATATCTAAAAAAATATTAGGCAAATGAGTGTTTTAAACAAAAGTTGTTCAAATTAATTAGTAGAAAAAGATAATATGATAAAAAATAGGAGTTTCCATTTAAGATTTTAAAGTTGTTGAGATTTCCATCATAACTGCGCTCAAGGTCAAATCAAGTTATCGTCAAATGTCCCCCACAAAACCAAACAACTTTTATCTGAAACATTTTTCAATACAATCATCAGTTTGCGAGATATAGCACTGTAAACTTTAAAATTGGACTGTGTATGTCCTTGTATACAAGGTGTTCATTTGAAAATTTTCCACCTCAATATCTTTTAAAGTATGCGTTGTACGAAAAAATGTTTCAAACAAAAGTTGTAGGATTTCGAGGGGGACATCTTATGATGAACACGTGTTTTTTTTAGGTAGAGGTGTTTTTGAGATTTTGAAGTGACTTTTGTTTTTTAAAATGGAATCATGTGATTTTCTTTATATAATTTAATTCCTCCAGTTATTTAGCATATAAAAGTATTAAGGTAGAGTTATCAAAGAATCAATAGTTTGCGAGATATTTTATATTTTATTCTGATACATTTTGGCATGAAATCTAAAATATCTTATAAACTATTCATTTTTTGATAACTGTACCTTAATACTTTTATGCGTAGAATATGGGCTGAATCAATTGATATGTTAGAAAAACACATGGTTACTTTTCAAAAAAATTATACAATTTGTAATGTGCAGTTACATACTTTTTTGAAAAGCAACCATGTGTTTTCCTCACATCAATTGATCATCCCACTATTCTACGCATAAAAGTATTAACTCAAGTAGAACAGGAAGTCATGATGACGTCAAAATGATGCTAAAATGACGCTTTTGACATCATTTTGACGTCATCATGATTTTCTGTTCTTCTTGGGAAGGTACATATGCAGTTAACAAAAAATGTATAGTTTACAAGATATTTTATATTTCAAAATTATTCAATTACATGTCAAAATATATCAAAATAAAATATAAAATATCTCGTAAACTATTAATTTTTGATAACTCTACCTTAATACTTTTATATGCCAAATAACTGGAGGAATTAAATTATATACAGAAAAGCATATGATTCCATTAAAAAAAACAAAGGTCACCTTAAAATTTCAGGAACACCTCTACCTAGAAGAAACATGTGTCCATCATAAGATGTCCCCCTCGAAATCCTACAACCTTTGAAACATTTTTTTCGTACAACGCACGTAGGTCAAGACGAGCATTAAATTTAGGTGAAATTATAAAATAATTTATTCTAAAATTTATATATATAAAATTAATTTGGTACGTTTCGACTTAGTCATCTTCAGCCAAATTTGCATTACATATATAAAAATTATAAATAAATTACATCAATATATAAAGTAAAATGCGATAACAGAAAGAGTGAGTCACATCGTTGGTCAAAATTACGTGTAAGTCATAAAATAAAATTTAAAAATTATAAAGTCAGCGATACGCATTATAGATAGTCCATTACTTCAGTTTCTTGTGAAAATTTTTTAAATAAACACCCTGTATGTGTATGTATGAATTGCGATTTCCGCGCGCGCGCGTCGACGACCAATGATATCAAAGCCGACTTGGATGCGTGTGACGCGCGTCCACGCATGTGAAATTCAAACTCCGTCGACGAGCACGATGAACGTTACTGGCGTGCGAGTAAAGATATACGACGAGGAAAGATGTATCCATGAGCACGAGACTGTCCAACCTGGCGGGAACGACCTGAAGACATTGATGCAGAATCTGCGAGACATGCAGTCGGAGGTCAACGGGTTTTTAACCACGTTAATTCAACGACGGGACGTATCGGGTGGCGCGCAAAGTAAAACTCGCTATACACTGTAATCGCGGTATAAATAATTCGTTTCTCTCCTGCACAACTTCTACCAGTTCGATTTTCACAATTGCGCAGAAACGGCGAATCGATCGATCTCCTCCGACGTCGAATCGGACTCCGTCGAGGAGGAGAATGAGGAAGAAGAAGAAGAGGAGAAAGGCGAGGCGCGGGCTAACCCCAAAAAATGCAAGCTGTCGGCCTGAATTGTATACTGCGTTAATAAATATCGCACTGTTGACGCTCTAATGAGATGTTTGAATGCTGTTCCGCGGACACGGTCCCACTTCCACCCGCGCTTTTATTCCGGAGCGCGGTATTTTTATCGGGCCCGGGCTGTGCTCGCGATGACAAATGGCTAGAACGCGATAACACGCGTTCCCTGCGCGAGAACGATAGGCGTTGAGTGACGACGGACGTGGTGACGCGTACAGCCTGGCCGAAGCCCGGAACACGACCTGGTAATTCGCCGTCTCGCACGCATTCAGCTCGATCATTTCCAGCCGGGACGGGCCGCCCGTTTCTCAGATTCAGCCGCATTTGCACCGAGAATGGCGTTCATAACCTAGCGAGAGTGTCCGCGCGATCTCTCCGTCCGCCGATGTTGCACGCTGGTTCTATTCGCATATCTCTTCGGGGTAAATGCTGCTGTGATTGCAGTCTGATTTGCCTAGTTATGAAGACGTGATGTAGAGAAAAAATGGGCAGCTAGTAGTTGTATTTATGCCCAATTTCTTCACCTTTGGATAAGTTCTCGATAACTTTTATCCGGAAGATATCTCAGAATCAATGACTATTATGATTGGTTATTGCTAACTTTATCTGGAAGGTGAAACTTATCTAAAGAGAGAGAGGTGAAGAAATTGGGCATTTTAGCGATTTAATTCCAATGAAACACAATATACATATTATGTATATAATATATGATATACATATATACACGCACACATACATGCGAATCAGTTAATGGCAATCTGCCGCAATATTGTTAGTAAACTGTTAATAAATACTGCATAATGCTAACATTTTACCTAGTTAGGTATGTATGCATGTATATCAATATAACATATATTATATATATATATATATTTTCTTTAATGTATATAATATACTAGTTTATAAACTACCGGTCCGGTTGCCCGGACTTCTTTTATCTAGAACAACTGCATCTGTAGAGTAATATGAAGATCAAACAATAACATATTGAAATTAATTCATAGTGATATATAATTTTCAAATTCATACAGAGTGTTTCTTGTGTTTATATATATACATGTATTATTGCGACATGACTATTTTATTAATCAAATGGTTTACGATTTAAGCTAGTAGATATAGGGTGCTTTCCAGTAACGTACACAGGCGACACTGTGTAACAGTGAATCATTTCATCCTTGTTGTTTGCTAATGTTAAACAAGGATGAAATGATTCACTGTGTTACACAGTGTCTTTGCTGGAAAGCTCCCATAGATAGATAGAATATAGAAGATGCACCGAACTTAAATTATCACAAAGTGCAGAGTTGGGTAAGTTAATTTTTTTTAAACTAAACTAAATTGAAATTAATAGCTTATAAAATTAATTTAGTTGCGTTAAAAGTTACATAAACAAAAAACCAACTCAGTTAAAAGTTATGTTAAGATTAAATTAACTTAAGTTAAATTAAAAGTTAATTTTGAAAAACATTATATTAAATTAGAATGTCGAAATTTTTTAAAGTTAGATCAAAACGATTATAATATGGATTATCAAATAAATTTAATATTCTATTTGTAAATTAAGTTTATATATGAAATGACAAAGAAATATTGTTTTTATGTGGGAATGTATTTTTTCTTTTATAATTTTTTTCTTTTATATAGATAAATTTTTAACTCAATAAAAAAATTAATAAGTTAATATCTTTTAAAAATAACTAGTTGAAGTTAAAAATTATCTTATTTAACATCTTATAATTATCTTATTAAAATTAACTAAGTTAAGTTAATAGTTATTAACTTTTTAACTTTTATTATTTAACTTTTAACTTTTTAACTAGTCACTACCCAACCCTGACAAAGTGTAAAGAGGATGAATTCAGGGGGAGGGGTGGGATGTCCAGGTTTCATGATAGCTTATATTTTACACAGAAGTCTAGAGAGTAACTATGCCAAAGTTGGTCCATATCGATCAAAAGGTTTAGAAGTGTATTAAAGAACATATAGACATTCTATTATGTACACTACCGGTCAAAAGTATTTTACCACCTATATACTACGTAATCTTATGTTAAAATCTACATAAACATTAGTTCCCTTTATTTGTATT
>NJRP01001599.1:15004-35411 GCA_003063835.1 Aphaenogaster floridana
TATATATATATATATATGAATGTCGCGCGCGCAGACAGGGAGTAAGGCGGACAGAGAAAGAGAAACTTGCGATAGATATAAAAAAAACTTGTATTACAATAAATAAATATATATATATATACATTCCTTAAATATGGTTTATGTTTGTCTCTCTCTCCCCTCCCTCTCTCAATGATAATATCTTATCTTCTTTATCTACTTCAGTCCTAAAATTATACAAGGTATTAAAAAAGATATTCAATACTTAAAAATCTGATAATAATTATCAAACTGAGTAATAACTTAATTAAAATAGATATAAAAAATATTATAATAGACATATAAAAAATTTAACTTTATCACAGATAGAAACAATTTTTTGTTTTAATGATATAAATGGCTTCTTTGCGTTTTATATGATTGTTTATATAAATCTATTTTTTTATCATTTCGCATATAAAAATATTAAGATCATTGAAAAATAAATACTTTATAAGATATTTTCTGTATACAAAATATTTGACATGTTCTAGCATAAAATACCTCATATCTCGTAAGTATTCATTTTTTGACGATTTATTTTAATATTTTTTTATATATAAAAGAGGAAAATCAATTTATATATATAAAAGACAATGGTATTTTCCATGCAAAAATGCAAGCAAGTCATCTGTATTATCCGAGGTATCAAAACTAAAAAGTCGTTTTTATTTCTGACAAGATTATCTTTTTTGTTGATTAGACATATTTTACTCAGTGAATATCAGGCTTTTAAATCTTGAAACTTTTCTTTTTAAACACTATATATATATATATATTAGGGTGGTTCTTATTTGGCAAATTTTTCTTTTTTTAAGGGGCACTCTTTCAAAAGGTTCTATGACACGAAAAACTATTAGAGTTTTTTTTGTAATTTTTAGTTAAGGTTTAGGGGTCGCTACAGACTGTCAAAGTTATGGTTTTTTTAATAAAAAAAGGGTAAAAAAAAGGTAACCAAACCTTTTTCAGTAAACGTAATGTGGCAGGACGTGACATGAAACTAAATCAACATGCGCTCGGCATTACAGAGCTCGCGTCACTGTATGGCGGCAAGTATGGCGCCGATGGCGTGATTATGGTTGGTTGTGCAGAGGGGGTTGGGAGGGGAGGGCGCAGGAAATGCAGTACGTTGCGAGAAAGGAGGCTCAGGCACATTGCATAAAATTTATAGTGCATAAAATAATAACTTTGATACTTCAAATAAATAAATTATTTGCAAGTTTTCAAAAATTTAATTTTTCTAAACTTTCAAACACGGTAGCGACCCCTAAACCTTAATTAAAAATTACAAAAAAAAACCCTAATAGTTTTTCGTGTCATAGAACCTTTTGAAAGAGTGCCCCTTAAAAAAAGAAAAATTTGCCAAATAAGAACCACCCTAATATATATATATTGTTTTGTTTTCAATTTTTTCCATCAGGACAGATCCGGATGCTTATTCTTTCGGTTCTTGTTGCAGCCACTTTAAGCATATCGCTTTAATTGCACTTTGACCGAGTCTATCTGATTCTTTTAAGATTCTCCTTATATCTTGTGCCCTAAAATGCTTAACAGCAAGCAGATATGCAGCCTTCAATTGTTTACTTTCAATGTATGCATTTATCTGGAAAAGAGTATTGCGATATATATAAACGATACATTAGAAATCTGACCTATTTAAAAAGTTCATATGTGCGTTTACACGCGCGTACATATCAAGATATAATATAATTGGGATAAATCTTACTCTAAGTTCTGTGTCGATTATTAATCTGATTAAAGTATCTATATGATTTTTGAGTGTCGGATTCTGTTCGCTATATGAATGAGTCAACAATAATTTCACACAATGTGTCAAGACATGGTCAGAAATGATGTAGGCATTAGGTGCTCCAGAGCTGCGACAACACTTGATCAATTGCTCGATTGCAGCTATGTTATTTTTTAAAGCCAACACATGGCCAGCTAAGGAATACACCTTCTGTTGTGGCAGATTATAATCTGTAAAAATAGTACATTGACAAAACATTGTTTATAATAGCATATTATTATAAGTTTATTGTATTTTGTGTATATGTATGTATGATCATTTTATTTATCTAAAAATAATCAAATATGTATGTACATTAATGATGTATTATACTGAATTGTTATATTACCAACCTTGCATTATCCTAAAAGCTATGCCGAATCCTTCCCCAATATCGCGACCGCACAATATAGCTAAAACGGCTAAATATATTTTCTGTTGTTGGTTGCCAAATAATGTAGGCAACTGAAATGTTTGAGAGTTATCACTATCAATATTTGGAAAGAGATTTAAAAATTCAGTCGAAGCTCTTTCCTCTTTCTCGCAGTTTGCTAGAAACTTCACAATTTCCGTCTGTCTGCATATGGTGTTTATATGTCTGTCTATTTCCGAGGGCTCCATCTCCATCGCTAAAGTTTTTTGGACACTGTTACTGTTTATGCTCTTTCTTCTTTTAGTCAAGTTCTCCATCTGTAATTCTGACTCCAAGTGCTTCTGAGCATCTTGTAACAAATGCGCCCTGTTGTACAAGTCTGAATAGGTGTTCGCTTCGTTGGTATAAAAACGGATGCACGTCATCGACGCTCTTATACAGTCTCTCATGAAGAGCTGTATCTGATATAAAATGTGCCAATATTGCTTCCTTTCCATAAAATGACAGACGAATATCAAATACTTTCTCCAAATGATCAAAGTGGGATCTTTTACTCTCATCGCATCGTGAAGTTTTTCAGTATAGCCGTTCTTCAAACAATACAAGTAAACTCCGTTAAGAAATAAATCATGTTCTACGTTATTGTCTAAGATATATACCAGGCACTTATCGAACTCTTTATGCTTCAAAAAGAACTGCAAAATGGAGGTGTAACTTCCATATGCCAATAGATAGTATAGACTTTCTTGATAATAAACTGTCTGATTAGTGGATGTTAGATATTTAACGTTAAATTGATTTTGGCTAACAGCCTTTAGGCTGTTGAGCGTCTGTAAGATTTCTTGCGCCGCATCAGACTTAGATTGTGACAGATGCTGTGTACGGGATCGGTGTATGCTCAAGTTATCTAATATTTGCAGAATTTCTGTCAATAACGGCGGGTCTTTTAGCGGCCGACACTTGGAGTATTCACTTCTCTTCGAGTGACTGTCTTTGCGTGCTCTTTTTTCCTCATTCGATATTTCATTCCTCTTCAGCGTGGACATTTCGATTAACTCTCTCTTAGGACTCTCAATCGGCTCTTTATGATAAGATAGCACGACCCAATCATCAAAATCCTCGTGCATAATTTTGTCGAGGCAATGATGGAACTTCTCTCTCGCCTGTTCTAAATGTCCCACCTTTAAACAAGCCTTTCCCCACGCGGCCCACACGCCCTGTGTGTCCAATCCTGCCTTTGTGCTGACATCCAACGCTAACGTCCAACGCTCCTTCTCGGTGAGGAGATCGCGTAATTTTCTCAGCGTGTGCTCGTCGAGGTCATCCGTTGGTATAAGAGCTACACAATCGGATTGGACTAGAGTCGCAATTAGATCCACCTGTGATAGGAATCGATCGCAATGCGCGAGGCCGGTATTGAATCCACATTTCGCGCATTTCATCTTAGCCGCGACTAATAGAGAACGTATCATCTTGATGATCACTGCGTGATCAACTTCAGGATTTATCCTGCCGCCGCTAACAGGTCGGAGCAATCGCTTCATTTCGTCACAACGGTCTAATAGGAAACTGTGGTAAAAAAATTGTGTTTTACTTCTTTTTGACAAATTATAAACATAATGATAGAAATAATACTATACAGGATGTCCCATTTTAAAGTTTACAGTGCTATATTTCGCGAATCGATGATTTTATTGAAAAAGTAAAACTTACTCTCTATCGAGGGAGACATCTTATAATGGACACGTGTTTTTTCTAGGTGGAGGTGTTCCTAAGATTTCAAGATGACCTTTGTTTTTTTAAATGAAACTATATGATTTTCTTTATATAATTTCTTTAGTTATTTGGTATATAAAAGTATCACAAGATAAAGTTATCAAAAAATCAATAGTTTGCGAAATATTTTATTCTAATATATTTTGACATGAAATATAAAATATCTTATAAACTATTCATTTTTTGATAACTGTACTTTAATACTTTTATGCGTAGAATAGTGGGATGAATCAATTGATGTGAGGAAAACACATGGTTGCTTTTCAAAAAAGTATGTAACTGCACGTTACAAATTGCATAATTTTTTTTAAAAGCAACCATGTTTTCTTCAAATCAACTGACTCATCCCACTATTCTGCGCATAAAAGTATTAAGGTACAATTATCAAAAAACAAACAGTTTACGAACAGTTTACCAACAGATATTTTATATTTCATGTCAAAATATGTCAGAATAAAATATAAAATATCTTGTAAACTATTGAATTTTTGATAATTTTACCTTAATACTTTTATATACCAAATAACTAGAGGAATTATATTATATGAGGAAAATCATATGATTCCATTTTAAAAAACAAAGGTCACTATGAAATCTTAGGAATACCTCCACCTAGAAAAAACGTGTGTCCATCATAAGAAGTATCCCTGGAAACAGAGTGAGTTTTACTTAAAACATTTTTCAATAAAATCATGGAGGGAGGGAGAGGGGGGAGGGAGGGAGAGCAGTTGCGAAATATAGGACAAAATTATCTATCTTGCGTCAATTTTGCTTTTAAGGAGAATGTATAATTGTAATAAATTCAACCGTGCTGCTTCATCCTCTTGAGTAGGGCAACTAATCTTTTAAATATCTTAATTGATAATAGGAATCAGGATACATCATGAAAAGTCCTTTAATTGTCTTTACAACCGCCTGGTTTTTTAATTTGGGCGGTGTTTCTCGAGAAATATCGCATTTGTAAGGACAGCTATCCTAATTAATGGGATAAAGCAGCAGGTTGAATTTATCACAATTATACATTTAACTTAAAAGAAAAATTTTTGTAGTTCGGCATATTTCATACAAAATTGGTTTAAAAAACTGGGATGGAAAGTTTTCGTTAACTTACCCTGTATATATATATTTTGATCACCCTGTATATTGACATTAAGAAATTTAAAAATTATTACCTGGTATATATCTTGGGATCGAAGTGTAAATCAAGAATAGCAAGACATAGCGAAATATTTGGCGCGTACTCAAATGAGAACTCTTCTCTTATGGTACAATTATGCCTTTCGTCTCTTGTTAATCGCCAATAATCAAACAGCTCGCTGCTGGAGGTTGACGGGCCGCTTTGCGCCGCACGCATTTGCAATACCGTCTGATGTTTGCAATCATCGCATACACGTACCAACACGGAACTGGGATAACCAGCGACTTGCATGCGATGTTGAGAACATATGGCGCAAACGACACGGCCGCATCGCCGACAATGATGTCGTCTATTAAACATCGAAAATATCACAGCCTTGCAGCAACCGCACTCTCTCGCCTATTGAACAAACGATTTTGTTATGTAAATTTGATAATTGGAAGACACACGTATAAAATAAGAATCAAGCATTTTTTTACAATATTTTAAAGAAACATGCAAACTTAACTGAAAGTATGTGTGTATATGTATATATATATATTTTTTATATATCTATATCTGTACTTTAGAGGTAAAGAATCGTATATCCATTATTATAAATTTAGAGAAAACAGGGTTTATAAAGTTTTACATAGGGAAAGAGTATATTTTTTTAGATATAAAATAAGAGTAGCAATTTAATTTGTTGAATATTTATTAAAGCAATGAAACTGACTATTACTAATACTACCATTACTACTACTGCTACTAATACTACTTTTTACCTATATAAAAATTTTCAGTCTAACTTTTTCTAAGTGTTGTATTTTAGAAACTAGTCGTAATGGACATAACATCTTTTACTATATTAAAGTTTAAGCTCCTGGTATATTGGAAAAAGTATTAACTCAATTTTGACAAAAAGTGGACATACGTGTATATATATATATATATATATATATATATATATATATATATATATATATATAATATAGTAAAAGATGTTATATGTCTATTACGACTAGTTTCTAAAATATAACACTTAGAAAAAGTTGTACTGAAAATTTTTATATAGGTAAAAAGTAAACATGTCAGTGTAAACATGTAACATGTCAGTTTCGTTGCTTTAATAAATATTCAAAAAATTAAATTGCTACTTTTATTTTATATCTAAAAAAATACATTCTTTCCCTATTTAAAACTTTAAACCCTGTTTTCTCTCTAAATTTATAATAATAAAAATATACGATTCTTTACTTCTAAAGTACAGATATATATATATATATATATATATATATATATATATATATTTATATACAGGATGATTCTAAGTGCGAAAAATTTTTTAGGGGTTGATTCTTTGTCGAAAATTAAGAGGGGTCTTTCATATAAACATATCCCTCTCTAAGGAGTTACACTCCTCCAAAGGAGGTGAAAATTTTGGTTTTTATTTTTTATCTCAAATTTTGGACAAGTTAAAAAAATTAAATTTGGTGGACATTTTCCACTAGTAAAAAAGATACTCAATAATATTTCTTTAATCTCTCCGTATCATTATAAGGGGATGAAACTAGCAACTCCTATTTAATTTTTTAGAATTTTTTAATGGGCCGGAATGTGATCATCTAAAAATATGCGTTAGAAAGCTTGATTCTTTTAGAAACTTTTTTATTTCTTTCATTTTTTTCCGTAAAATCAATAGCTTTCAAGAAAAAAATAAAATACGTTATCCATGCATAGCATGGTGCTAAATAGCATAGGTTTCGAGTTACGAGAAATTGAATTTTAGAATAAAAAAAGCAAGTAAAACAGAATTATAGTAAATGTTGGAAAAAATGGAATAAAAACAACGCAAAATTGTAATAAATTTTCTAATTTTCACCTCCCTCTTTGGAGAAGTGTAACTCCAGGATATAGGAGTGTATGTTTATATGAAAGACTCCCCTTAATTTTTGACAAAAAATGATCTAAAATTTTTTGCACTTATTTAGAATTATCCTGTATATACACATATATAACAGTGTTATAAATATTTTCGAGTTACCCTATCATTCGGGACCCATTCCTCCTTAGTGGGCACGTTAACAGGCATAACAAATTCGTTATTTTCCTCAACATTAGATTGTGAAATATTTTTGGCTTTATTTTCGATACCGTCACGTTGGAGCGATACGCGAAAGTCTAACGACTTTTTAGCATAAAACCTTATAATTTTATCAAAATTATTGCTGATGCCTATATCGGGATGTTGTAAATCTTCGTGCAACGTATTCATAATCTTTTGAATATTTTCAAATTTACAATTCATTAATAATTGCTCCAGCATCAATAATGGCTCTTTTATCAAATGGATGTATAATGCTCTATCTTTATTATCCAACACCTTCAGAATTTCTAATCCCACCAAAGTTTTCCGATATTTCGGTTGCTCTACTACTCTGCAGTGGTCCAATAAATAGTCAGCGACAAACTGCAATGCGCCAGTGGATTCTAATTTTTTGAGAACCCCTTTACATATCTTCACTGACTGACTCGACGGTAATGCTTGAAGAAACTGAAATATTTATTATCGAATCATTGATAAGTATTTTCAAAGACGGTTATACAATTATGATCTTTATATAATCGAATTCTTGTTATACCTTTAGAGCTTGCTTGAAACTCTGATGTTCATTTTTTAAAAGGCCTATCAAAAAGTCTTGGATCACAGGGGTTTGCATCTCCAGGGAGAACGCTTGACACTCCAGCCATTCCAAACACAACTCAAACTGATCCGCATCGATCAAGGACTTGATGATCTCGAACGGATCGATTTTCTCTGTACAATATACGATGTCGTACCATGTACTGTTCGACCTACTCATGCAGTACGGAATCATTTTATGGAAGATCGTTATTCTGCACAAGATGCCGTTCATTCGATGCTTGCAGTGTATTGGCAATTTGTGACTGTGCTCGTGTTGCAATGCGTGAATTAGCGCATGCTCGCATAAAATCATAGGCCACTTGTTAATATTGTGCAAAATCATTTGTGCCAGTACATATATATCTTTAATTTGGTACAGATACTGCAGCATTCTTGTGATAGACAGGACACCCAAGTTGGAAAGCATGTGACTTAAAATCAAATCCTTGAAGCGCTGCAGTTCTATATTATATTTTATGGCGCTGTCAGTCAGAGCGTTTAATATCTCCAAAGAATTCTGCCAATTATGATCTTCCCTAGACTCGAAATAATGCCATAATTCGTGTACAGGTGTACTATCATGAATAGCGGCAAGAGTTTGATTACTGTTAAATAACAGTTTCAGCTTGTCAATCCATGGAGAATTCAAGAGATTCTCGAGACATACAGTACGTTCTATATTATCGTAATTGTTCTCCAAAATAGTCGGACTTTCGTTATGCATCCTCTGCATAAGATAAGAGAGGAGCCAACAATGTTTTTCCAAATATTGCAATAAACTAGGTCTTAGTGTCCGAGTTTGCCAAAGTGATGTCTGTATGACATTTGTGGTTGTGACAGTAGATATACTATATTCGGAATATTTTAATATCACTTCGTATGTATAATTGGACGTCATGTATTCCACATTTACATTTCCGTTTAATTCTTCGAAACCATCTGTTAGAAGCAAATTTCCATTGGCTTTTGACACATTTTGTGAAAACGTGTTTTGATACTGCCATACAAGATCGGGCAAGGTGATTTTTTGCCTCGGTCTATCTACAGACTCATCATTAGGCGACACCGATGAGTAATACACGATATAATCGCGAGCTGCGTCATTCAAAGAGTCGTTTAACGTCTGCGCCTCGTACACCTACAATGTTGAGTACATTAATCATATCCATCCGCTTACCACGACGAATAATTACATGGTGGCCACTAAAAAGAGCGAAAAAATTTCGACTTTTCCCTGATTTTCCCTGGCAAAATTATAATTTTTTCCTGACTAAAAATTCAAATTAATAGTCAAGTGCCAATACAAATAACTAATTAATGAAGCTCCGAATTAATCGGTATTCAAAAACATGTTTACAATCTGCTTAAAATGGTGATGGAAAATTGTATTTATACAACCAAGCCACAGAGATTAACAGGATTAATTTTTAAAAATTTTGTTGCATAAACGTTTACAGCGAACATTACTCACATTTGGTCTATAGTTTTATTCAAATTTTCCACTATTAAGGCCCAGTTCCACAATCTCCAGTTAACTTAACCGGCCGGTTATTCCATTAGAATTGACCAATCGCATTTGTCGTTAAGCAAAATTAACAAATGCGATTGGTCAATTCCAATGGAATAACCGACCGGTTAAGTTAACTGGAGATTGTGGAACTGGGCCTAAGAATTCTCACCATGTAAGAAAAAATTATTGATAATTATGTCGATTAGGAGACCACCCTCCAATGACCTTGACCTTGACATATGTTGTCAAGGTCATGACCCTGAGTGACCTTCAAAAGATTTTAGCCGGCGATCACTGTTTATTAAAAAGTTATTAACAAAAAAAGTTTGGGAAATATAGCAGCTATTTTGAGTATTTTGAGCAGCTATTTTGAGAGGCATAAACGACTAATATTACGTTTTTTTTTAAAGCAGAGAATACTTTATTTCGCGAGAAAGTCGCTGCTTTACCAAAACACAACATTTAAAGCAGTAAATTGTTGATAAATTGAAGTCTTTGTTAAAGCAGAGAATACTTTATTTCACGAGAAAGTCGCTGCTTTACCAAAACATATTTTGCAGAACAATTAAAACGTGCTCAATACTTTGAACTTTTTTTGTTAATAACTTTTTAATAAACAGTGACCGCCGGCTAAAATTTTTTGAAAGTCACTCAGGGTTATGACCTTGACAACATATGTCAAGGTCAAGGTCATTGGAGGGTGATCCCCTAATCGACATAATTACCAAATTATTCTTTGAACTTTGATTTTTCAATTATGGAGGAAGTTTGTTTCATCTCCTTTTCCTGACAAATTAAAAAATTCCCTGATTTTTCCCTGATTTCCCTGACCAATTTTTTAATTCCCTGACATTTTTCTGATTTCCAGATTTTCCCTGACCAGTGGCCACCATGAATTAATCGAGCATTAGCTTACACGAATTTCAGGCGTGCCATAAAACTCGTTAGCCATGGCGAAAATAATTTTTGGATTCTGCACGAGATCTAAATCCTGCCATGCCAATTCGTTGAGCTCCTCCACTCGCGTGAAAAATTTTAAGTCGTTCGCGAGGCTACCCAGTAACTTCGATCGGAGAGCGGTGAATGTTACCAGGCCCAGATCACCAATCATGTAACCGATTGACGTCAAAGAGATCGCATGCCTCAAACTTTCGTGGGGCGGATCCTTGGACCATACATCCAAACTCGCATGAAGAAACATGATGTTCCAAACGTTCAAGAAGAACGTCAATGTTTCGTCTCCAACGGATAATTCGCCGAGATCGAGGCTGGCAAAGCTCGACGTCTTACTTAGAATCATTCGTATGTCTGTATGATCAGAAATGTCTCTCAAGTATGAATTATCCAGACGAGATCGTCTCGAACTCACGTTGCACAGAACTTGTAGGAGTTCCGTCAATATTTCCGAGACGCATTGATTTGGTCCTTTAACTGTGACATTTTTTACATCCTGCAAAAACAATATTCCGTATTATATTATACTATCACATATTGTTAGTTACAAGGTTGGGTAAGTTAATTTTTTTTAAACTAAATTAAATTGAAATTAATAGCTTATAAAATTAATTTAGTTACGTCGAAAGTTACATAAACAAAAAACTAACTCAGTTAAAAGTTACGTTAAGATTAAATTAATTTAAGTTAAATTAAAAGTTAATTTTTTGAAAAGCATTATTTATATTAAATTAGAATGTCGTAATTTTTTAAAGTTAGATCATTCAAAACAATTTATATGAATTATCAAATAAATTTAATATTTTATTTGTAAATTAAGTTTATATGAGAAACAACAAAGAAATATTGTTTTTATATGGGAATGTATTTTTTTTTTTAGAATTATTTTCTTTCATATAGATAAATTTTTAACTTAATAAAAAAGTTAATAAGTTAAAGTGTTAATATCTTTTAAAAATAACTAGTTAAAGTTAAAAATTAACTAATAAATTAAGTTAAAAGTTATTAACTTTTTAACTTCATTATTTAACTTTTAATTTTTTAACTAATTACTACCCAACCCTGGTTAGTTATCAGTAAAAATGACGTATTTAATGGATTCGTACAGATTCTTCTCGATTTTGATTCAGTATAATGCACTCGGAATCCTTAATACCACTGCAGCTTCTTTCATTATAACAAGAAATACTCGGACATGCATTTACAAGAATACTGTATATTAAGTTCACTTGCAAACTAGAAGCGATCTTCTCGAGTTCATCTGGTTCCGTACTCAAGTCGAATATCTGATATCCGAAATAATAATGTAATGGAATCTTTAATAAATCAGATATTGTCTGTATATTAGTATCGTCTGAAAACAAAATAATAACAAATTAGTACAAGTCTAATTAATTTAATTACGATAAATTAGGATAAATTACATAAATGAACAAATTTACTAATACCTGGGATAATAGTGGATACAAGCCGCAGATGAGAATAGATGTTGTAAAGATATTTCTCGCTACTAAAGATATCAGAAATTTTTTCCACCATTTTTAATCCTAGAATATAATTATTATCGTCAGATCGCGTCTCTGTAATCTTCAGTCTTTCGAGATCGTATAACGTGCGATAATTATTCTCAAATTCGCTCCAAACGGCATCGTTTTCTTTCCATTCCTTTACGTGCAGCGGAATTCTAGCATCACACAGTATAGTTGTCACAGACATATTATATTTATTTTCGTAAAACAATTGATAGATCCTTGAAAAGAAACTCGCATGCCCTGTGCTGTCAAACGTTTCGCAGAGTTTCAGATACTTCATGGCTACATCACATAGATTACTCGAGATCTGATATGTTTGGCCTATAGTTAGACTTAGATCCAATACGCTAAGAGTCAATATTTTATTACTACGTAGAATATTTGTATCTAACATTCGTAAATGTACTTGTTGAGATGCTAGAAACGTTTCAAGTTGATTGATGTATCTAGAGGATTGTACACCTTCTTGTGCAGCTAGTTTTATATTCTGCAAACATATTGTAGCACTTACATCCAGGGTTGGGTAAGTTAATATTTTTTAAACTAAATTAAGTTGAAATTAATAGCTTATAAAATTAATTTAGTTATGTTAAAAATTACATAAACAAAAAACTAACTCAGTTAAAAGTTACGTTAAGATTAAATTAACTTAAGTTAAATAAAAAGTAAATTTTGAAAAACATTTATATTAAATTAGAATGTAATTTTTTAAAGTTAGATCATTCAAAACAATTATAATATGGATTATCAATAAATTTAATATTCTATTTATAAATCAAGTTTATATGAAATAACAAAGAAACATTGTTTTTATGTGGGAATGTATTTTTTCTTTTATAATTTTTTTCTTTCACATAGATAAATTTTTAACTTAATAAAAAAGTTAATAAGTTAAAGTGTTAATATCTTTTAAAAATAACTAGTTGAAGTTAAAAATTAACTCATTTAAAATTAACCATTAACTTTTTAACTAGTTATTATCCAATCCTGCTTACATCTAATATTTATATTACAGTAAGATTTATCGTACAAATCATAGAACTTACCTCTAGCGTAGAAGTTCTTGAGCTTTCTTTAGAGGAATCTATTGTATCTATTGTATGAACGTGTTTAGATATATCCTGTTTAAATGTGTGAAGCGCTTCTGAAAATCGAATTTCGCCGTCCAATTGTGTGTTTTCCATGTGGAACATCTAGGAAACAGAATATATTTCTAAATGACGTTAGAAAAAGCTTAAAATGTTATATGGAAAAGCGACTGTGTTTCTATTAATGATTCAGATTCGTATCTTGCAAACAATTTCTCATGCAGTTAAGTACTTAAAGCAAACTATTTGTATTTTATGATTCAAATTATATCTTGATTAACATCGCAATAGTTATCCATTATAGATTGATATTCGGGACACGAAAGTCTTTGAAATTGCGCTGGATGATGCAAATTATGATGAGGAGAGCGAAAATGAAATGATTCAACTAGCGGATCTTGCGGATTTGACACCTCTTGCAGAAGATGAAAACAAATACAGATCATTACATTCTCATGTAAAATATTACAATGAACGTAACGCCGAAGATAAAAAACAGTATTCAGATATATTTCTCTACTTACGACCACACACGAAAGAAATATTCAATTTGGAACAAGAAAAAAAACCATTTGTTGCTGGATTTAAGCACGATTTGGATAAGGTAAGTATCTTTTGGAAGAGGGAAGAGTTAAAAGTTTTCTTTATACATATATAAGATCATTAAATCTATACTTTTAAACCAGTATTTCTTCAAAACTATGAAGCAGACAACTGTTGATGTAACATCAATTAAGGCAATTAATCATATTGATTCTGATAAGAACAAGAATTTTGAAAAATTACAGAATTATAGAAAGGACACGACAAATGTTGTCACAGGTACTAATTAATACGTATGATAAATTACGTCATAATAGACATTAATAAGTGAAGAGAGAAGAAATAAAGAATATTTCATTGCCAAACAAATAGACAAAAGTGTAAAAAATATTAGAGTAAAACGTGAAGAGATAATGAACAATTATAAAACCACATTGAACGAAGAGATGGATTTTTTCCAAATGGTAAGAAGAAGGAATGTTACAACTGATGAGATAGAAACAACGGGATACTTCGCGAAAACGCAAAAGACACGTATACAAGATGACTTGTACGAATATGAGCAAGAAACTACAAGTGAAGGTGCAAAAAATATTCTGGATCGGTCTTCAATCTCGGAAAGAAAATCTACTCTTGCAGATAACAAGAGTCCTTACGAAGAGTCGTATGATTATGAGAGATTCAAAATGGAATACGAACAGCAGCTGGAATATGACATAAAACACAAGAAAGTACTGAATTATACTGAGAAGGAAGAACTGAAGGATACGCCGAAAAAGGCATTGATAAGAATAATCGATTTGAAACGACCCAAGAACTGTACGAAGGAAGAGTTAAGCCAGATTGGAATTAAAGCAATAGAATGCCTTTTATATGATTATCAGCGCACGAAAGACATAACGACTGCAAAAATAGTTCTTTCGAGATCATGGTTGGTTTTCAGGGTTTGGTTGTTAATTTACATTTGTTTGGCAATTCCCTGTTGGTGTCAAAGAGGTGATTTCATCAGCTATTCTTACGTCACATCTGTTCTCGACTATTGTATGGAAAGATTATTATGGTATAAAAATTACATTTTTTTAATATTTCAGGATGGTGCTGTTGCTGTTTCCGTTGTAAATTTTGTTTTCCGCGAAAAAGAATTATACTCGTCAAACAATATTATGCAATGAATCCACCTGGCATTTTTGTAAAAGATTTAAAAAAGGAAAAAGACATGAAAAAGCCTATTAAATATGAAGCTACTGAATATGAATACGACGCATACAAGACTTTAGAAGCTGCAATAAGAAATACATGAATATTAACGCGCTCGTTATCCGCTGATCCGCATATAATTTAGGATAAATCAAATTCAAACGTCCATTAACTTATATGTCGGTCAGGACTTCTTTGATGCAGAAATAGAAACATTTCACTGGATGAATGAAAAATATGTTTATATTTTCAAACAATAATGTGCTATAATATCTGTTAATTATATCTTCATAATAATATCTTGATATATATATAATTATTACTTCATAATTATATCCAACTTTATTAGTAATTTGTGATTTGTGCATGTAGGTATATCAATTATTGAAACGTTTGTTCAACTTAATCTCTAATTTACTTATATCTCCTCTACAATGCGAGTCTCAGATGGTCTCAGAGTCGTAAGTCGTAAGAAATTGACCAATCTCAGTCAATTATTCTCCTCACATTCGATTGTGATTGGTCAATTTCTTACGACTTACAACTCTGAGACCATCTGAGACTCGCATTGTAGAGGTGTTAGAAAGAAAACAGCACATAAATTATATGTATGCATTATTTGAATAAAGCAATATTACCTCAACCACTTCCTGTGCCTTCTGAAAATCGCTTTTCCATAAACAGTGTAAAATCAAACTTTCTTTCGAAGCCAACATTAAATTTATCAAGGACAGCCTATTTTTCGTTGTAAAACAATCTGTCGTTGCTGTAGTGATCCTGGAACGTTTTCTGCGTTTATTACCGCTCAATAAGCCGGACTCCGAACTACTATCGGATTTAACTTTAGTTTCATCCGAAGTGCTGTCTCCCTTATAAAAGAATGTGTCTCCCTTGATGCGATGTGAGAAACTTGGTTTGTGAGAGATTACAGATTCTGATTTATTTATAACAGAGGAATTATCAGACTCATCTTGCGGGGTACTAACATTTTCAATAAAGCAAGGTCGCATATGAAATTTCAATTTCCAACGAGTGTCTGTCAATGTTGATGTAAAGGTGGATATATTTTCGCGAAGTTGCATTTCTTCGTGCGATCCGAGTAGTAGTAATTCATTGATTTCTTCTGTTGTAATCAGAGTACTCCTCCATAAATAATATAGCAGGTCTCTTACAGCATATTTATTAGCTATGAAGCCAGACTTTTCATATTCTACTGATTTATGAATATTGCAATCATCATCTTTGTAACTGGCATTTATAACGTTGAAATCTTCATAACGTAAAAATAATAAGGAAAATATATTCTCCATTGTCTCTATCCTTGATGATAGAGGGAACAAAGAGGATAAGTATGATACCATGTCAGTGAAATATTTAGTAATCTGTTTATATTCCATATTATAAAATTCACATAAGAAAATAGCTTTTAAGGCGCATATTATGCAACAATAAGCTTGGAAGCTCTCAGACTGGCTCAGACAAGTCTCCTTCAGTAAATCGTGGATGTCATTATAATCTTGATCATGTATATTTGTTGTGAGTTTCAAGATGAAAAGTACATTGTGTTTTTGTAAAAGAGACAAAATCTGTTTTACAGATATCTGTTCAATTACACCAGATTGCAACTCCTTTAATTCTTTAGTATCTAATTTCGTATTTATAAAATATCTTTTCTTCCACTGTAAAATATATACCACAATTCTAATATGGCTTTTTAAGAGCGTATATAATTTGTTTAAATCACAGTCGTTGTATAAATCAGAGTAACACTTCTCTAATAAAAAGTTGATGGACTCACAAATAAAAATACCACTGTCACAGCTTTCGCGAGTATTAATTATTTCTTCCTGTGGATAATCATTCAATACTTTAAACAATAACACTGGATATAATCTCATTAATAAATCACATGATAACAATAATTCAACTTCGCTGTATCTTTTTTCCATAGTCAAGATATAACATATGTCCTGTAACATATAAAAATTTATTATAATAGTTATAAGTGTAAATATGAAGTACGTTTATTCACTAGTTGTTAAATTGTTTTAACAATTAAAGTTATAGGAAAGTTTAAAATATGATACTTACCAAAATATCATTCAACCAATGCAATTTCCTTATACTTGTTCTTTTAACCAATTGCTGTTTGCACAAAAGCATTTCAGAATTTTCTGTTAACTTAAATATACTTTCGCCTATTTTATATGCTGTGGATAAAATAGTAGCGTTTTCGAGACACGCATATGTTTCATTCCAAAATGAAAGCCATTCACTCAACAGTTTCTCATTTTTCCTTGAATATAATGCAAGTTCAATATCTTTAATATGATGCGATTTTGAAAGCATAGGATAAACTAATTTTAGAAACTTGACTTCTGCATCTGTATCTATATCCACTTTTGACAAAAGGCACAGAACCATTTGTAAAGAATTGCCATGAGTAGCTGAATCAGCTTCAGAAGAATCACTCGCTGTATAATTAAAGTACAAACTTTTTCTGGCTGGAATGTGCTTCAGGCATGACTTCAATGTAGAAAAATAAATATCTTGTAAATTGCTTGCAATATCATGTACGTTTGGAACTATAGATATTAACTTGTTTATAATCCAACACATGATTTCTGTATTAATGTACATGTTTGCTTTTAGGAATGTAAGAATCTGTTGGAATATAGTACTTGAAGTATATTTTATACTATGTTCTGTGCTTACTTCCTGAAGAAACACTAATAATTCCTGAAAAATAAAATTTTTAATTTTGAAAGCAAAAATACCATTAAGTTGCAAAAAAACAAATTTTGCTAAGAAAGATACCTTATATAAACAGTCTGTTACATTGCCACAGAATTCTATTGCATTTTTTATTTGTATGCAATCAAGTTGCGTTTGAATATTGCATTGTATATTGCAATCGACATTGGACGACTTGCTATCTAAGAGTTTCCACAACAATATATAGGCGATCCATTGGTATTGCTCTTCATTTTGAGAATATCTGTAAATATAAATTATAAAATATAAAAAGAGCAATGTCACAGTATAATTGATAAATAATGCTCACACTCACATCAAGCTTTCAATTACAACTTCCAATTCTGTTAAGTCGATACAGCAATTATGATGGAATTCTTTTAAGAAGTTGCTATCATTGTTTATGTTGAAAATATTTAGAGATGTGTACCATAATCGAGATGAAATACATTTGTTCAATTCCAGCACTCTGGTCTGTTTCGACATTGTTCCCTTTAAAAGCGTTGTATGTGACATTAAAAACTTAATAGTTCATTTTGTATTATTTTTCTCTCTCTTTCTCTTCGATTGTACATTAGTCTTTTGTAAAATTCAACAGCATTTTTTATTATACCGCGTTCGTAAAATGCAGGAAAAAAAATCAACACAAAACATATCAACTTCTTCTTCTCTTTTCAGTCTTCTTCTTCTCTGTTATGGCACCCGGACCCCTGGTGGGGCCGATACGGCCGTGGTGACAGATTCTATAGATGTTAGGCTCCCCGGCCCGTTGGCGATATAGATGTTCACTGTATGATTGATGATGCGTTGATCGTGAAGTCGAAGGCGGCGGCCGAGAAAGCAAGCAGTTAGTGGTTGGGCTCCCGGCCCGTTGCAGTGTTAAAGGCCATAGACGGTGTCGCCGCGTCGGCGGCGACGGGAGTCAAAGGCGGGCGGGAAGAAGTCCGAGGAGAGGGGAGAATTGAATGGGTCAAATAAGGGTGTTGACAGAGCGAAGGAAGGCAAGAATCAGTCGACAAAGTTTGGTGGGAGGCTTCCTTAAGAGTGGAAAGATGTCTTGTTCGTGATTAGAGCAGGCTTCCGTAATGAAGCGAGTAAGCGGAGCACTTTTGCTCCGGGTCCGCGGACAACTGAAAATGAAGTGATTTATGTCTTGACACGGATGACCGCATTCACAAGCCGGGGAGTTGACAATGTTCTTTCTATGTAAAGAATAGTTCAGGTTGTAGTGATTGGCTCGTATTCTATTGACAATGACTATTTCGAGTCTTTTAAGACGTTTTTTGAAATACCAGGGCTTGGCGACAAGTGGCAGATAATGAGATGCATAGTGTATGCCCTTATGTTTGAAGGCTTCAGAGAGTTGCGCCTCAGATCTGTTTTTCATTCTTTCTCTGGATAGGGTAAAGAAATCGGAGTGAGGAGTTTTGAAATTAGGTGGTTCGTCTCCGTCAGAGGTAGCGTTTTTTGCGAGTGAATCCGCTTTCTCGTTTCCGATAATACCGGAGTGGGAGGGAACCCACATGAAGTTTATAAGCATTTCTTTGGTACTGGCTTCCAGTAATTTATTCTTGATTTCATGGATAATGTAATTTGCATTAGGCGAACGACCAGAAGAAAGAGCGTCTAAGACACTTTTGGAATCTGTGAAGATGATTGAGTTCTTAAGTTCACGGTCAATTGCGATTTTAATTGCCCCAAGAATGGCCCAAGCCTCCGCTGTGAACACCGAGGCGGATGAAGGAAGTTTGTGTTTAATAGATAGGTTAAGGTCCGGGGAGTAGATTGCTGCGCCAGTGGGAGAGTTGTAGTCGAATTTGGAGCCGTCAGTGTAAAACGAGACAGCAGAAAAAGTGAGGAAGTAGACAAGCGAGTTGAAGATTGCGTTGATATTTTGAGCCGGTGCATCCTTGAGAAGATGTAGGGGAGGATTGACGAGCGAAGGGAAGAGATGAGAGGAGTCGAAGGGGTAATTGAAAACTGGAGGGTTTGAAGTTTTGTGAATGGAAGATGAGTCAATTCTTTGTATTAAGTAAATTTTGAAGACAGGGAGAAATCTAGCCAGGTCAGCTTTTTTAGCGGTAGTTGGAGCTGCTGAGCAGAGATCTTCAAAGGATTTAATAATGGGATTGTTAGAGATAGAAAATGTTTTATAGATATATTTTGAGGCTAGGTAGAAGAATCTGATCCTGAGAGGAGTTTCTCTGGTTTCTGCTAAGATAATGTTGGTGGGGGTGGACATTCGATAGCCGTAGGAGATTCTGAGAGCTTTGAGTTGCAGTTTTTCTAGTTTCGAAAATAAGGTGATGTTTCTTTGGAGAGAGAAAATTGGGGATCCATATTCGATGGATCCTCTGAGAACCGCTCTATACACTGTGAGAAGAAGATGAGGGTGGGCACCCCACCAGACACCAGACATGGCCGCCAAAACTTGGTTAATTTTGATTCCCTTGTCGTGCAAGTACGCGAGGTGTTTGTCCCCTCTGAGTTGGTCATCAATGACAATGCCCAAGAATCTGGTAGTGTGCACCAGAGGGATATCTTTGTTGTCTATGGTGAGATTGATCGAGGGATATGTAGCCGGAGAACGATCTCCCGCGAAGATCATGAAATTAGATTTGGAGGCTGAAATGCTGAGACCTCTTTTTGAAAAATAAGAATTGAGGGAATCCAGTGAGGAAGATAGTGATGAGTGGGCTTTAGAGAGATCAAAGTTAGAGGAGAAGAGGGCTACGTCATCCGCGTACTGTATAATTTTGGTTTCTGGATGAACGTGGGATCCGATGCTCCTTAAGTAGATGTTGAAGAGGAGAGGACTGAGTATGGAGCCTTGTGGGGTCCCTTTATGTGATGCGTATGGACCCAATAAATTGCCCTGCGAAATAAAATATAAATTTCTCTGTAGCATTAAGAATTCAATAAATTTGCGGATACGAGCTGGAATGCCCAGTTCTTCCAGGTCTCGAATGAGGATAGATGGGATTACGTTATCGAAGGCCCCCTCTATGTCCAAGAAAATTGCGATTGTGTATCGTCCCCTCGCTGAGGCAGTTCTTATGGAGTTGGAGAA